>JASANA010010860.1:0-15871 GCA_030248095.1 Ptycholaimellus sp. GST1_10 | reverse complement strand
AGAGAGGTACCGTTTTGAGCAGGATGTATGGGCCCCTGGAAGGCCCCCTGGGGGTCCCAAAAGTTGGACCCCTTGGGGATCCCAAAAGTTTGGGCCCCCTGGGGGTCCCAAAAGTTGGCCCCTGTGGGGGCTTGTCTTAGTATGCAGATCAAACCCTATTTTAGACTGAGTTTCTTTGGATATTTACCCTGCTCAGCACTAAAACCATTCAAATGGCGTTCAGAATTAAGCATGTGCTCTTGCTGTTTAACTTTGCTTCTTTTGCGCAATGGCCGGTTTGGGCTGGGCAATATGGTGGTGACATGAAACTACCCCATGGGAGGGTCCTTGAAATGCATGGCAATATGGCAAGGTTTTAAAGCAAGGTTTTTTGAAGAGTCTTCTATTTGCCTTTTATGCGTCTGATTTGGGAGCTTAGCGGAAATAATTTGTTCTCAAATTTCAACCCAGTTCTGTAATGTTTTAATGCCAAAAACTGATTTAGGGGGTTATTATTAGGGAATTGGCTATAATATTTGGCCTCATTGGGTATATTTTGATGCTTAACACGAATCTGGCCAAAAAAATGAAAATTTTATGCAATTTTGCACAAATTCAGAAGCCTAATGTTTCAGAAAAAAACTAAAAATTGGTTTTTAGCCGTTTCAACTTGTAATTTGCTTTGGCTTTGGACCCCAATAAGTCAATTTTTATGCAGAACACAAAAACGGCCATAAAACTGATTTTTTATCCAATTTTACACAAATGCAAGAGCCTGATGTTTCAAAAACTGAAATGGAATTTTGAGCGTTTTCTCTGGTAATTTACTCTGATTTTGGACTTGGACCCAGGAAGGTAAACTATGACACTGAACATGTATTTGCATAAAATTGATTTTTTTCCTAATTTTACACAAATTCAGGAGCTTAATGTTTCAAAAGTTCAAAATTGAATTTCTGACTTTTTCCCTGATATATCACTATATTTTGGCCACAGTAGGTAAACTTTAGTTTAGGTAACGTAGGTAACATAGGCTTAGGCATAGTTTAATTTCGTGCAGATAAAAAAAAGGCTTACACACATCGAGTGGCAGTTCAACAAATGGGCTCTACTGGCTGTGCCAGGAATTGAGCCCCTTGTTATACTTGTTACACAAGGTTATAGGGGTACATCGTCCATTATTGGAAGTACCTCAGTAAAAGTATTGGCAATTTTGTGTTTACCTCTGTATTTAACCTTTGGCCTCACATATTATTCTTCTACTTTGACAAGATTACCACTGGCTTACCATTAGCAACAACGTTTGTGGAACAATTATGAATTAACATTTGTGGGGGGGGGGGGTAGAAGTCAGTGTTGAAGATGAGTGATAAACCAGCAATTAGCTCGGGACAGTTTAATTATAAACAAATGAAAAATTTTTACAGAGGTAATCCCAATAATTGACGTTGTGCCCTATACATGCTTGTGTAACTAGTATAACACGGGGCTCAAGTCTGGGCAGCAGTCAGCCCTTTGTTGAACATAAGCCTAAGCTATGTTTAACCCTGCGATGATATGCTGACACAAGTCATATATGCATAAACAAACCTGTGTTTAGTTTTGAAAATAGTTGAGAAACCACTGACTTACCATTTTATAGAAAGTTTAAAAATATTTCGCATATGGAGGTTTTATTATTTATGTAGTGTAATATTAATGATCTCTGAACACCATGTTAAGGTTTGTTTTGTCTTCATTAATTGCCTTACTTTATCAACCTTTTTTGGGCGTTTTCTCGTAATTGTTCTAGCAATCGGCTGTTACTACTTGGTTCGGTTCATATTGCTGATAGGTGAAGAGTTTACGCAGCTCGGGATGACACTAGCAATTGTTCAGGCTGAATGCAGCAAAGATGTTGATGCAGCTCGGGATGATGCTGAGCAATTGCTGCAGGTTAAGGGCTGGAAAGAAGTTGATGCAGCTCGGGATGATGCCGAGCAGGTTGCACTTATCGATGACCACAATGAGTTTTCCGCAGCTCGGGATGACATTGGCAACTTGCTCGGGTTTAAAGGCACTGAGTCTGAGAGGCAGGGGCAGAGTTGGAGGAGCTGCCAGAGCAGAGCTGTCCGAATGCCGCTCCAAAAGAGGCTTTGAAGAGTTATGTAAACTTTATAATTAGTGCCACTCTCACCTCCTTTTGGATTTGTCGAAAGAAGCATAGATAGAATTTGCATATCTCAATGGATAGTGCAAAGTCTGGCAGGCGGCGAATTGATTGCAGTTGGCCAATTTGTCAGCGTGCTAGTGGAAGCAGAGCAGGAAGCCATCCAGGTTTCCGTAGGCCTGGTACACCACTGACCTCTTACTGCTGAGCTGGGTAAGGAGGAGGGTGGAGGGCAGGAGACCTTTTGAGGTCTGGAGTGGACGCCTTCCAGAATGCGGAACTTCATGATGCTGTACATGTTCATGCAGTTGCCAAAGTTGTTGCGGAAGCTGTCCAGGATTCCGTAGGCTGTGTACACCACCAACCTCTTACTGCTGGGCGCAGTAGGGAAGGAGGGTGTTAGTGATGGCCTTTATGGAATTGGAGAGACATCTTCCTTGGTGGAGCTCCATGGCACTGTGCGTGTACATGTAGCTGCTGGAGTAGAAGGCGACGCAGATGCTGGACTGGTTCTGTTTGATGCCGGAGCAGAGGATAGGCAGCAATCAGTGGCCGCAGTTGATCAGACGGATTCTGGAGGCCATCTGATGTCGCTGATAGCAAGCTGGAAGTGGCAGGGGCCACAGTTGAGGCTGTCCAGCATGCTGAACAGGTTGCAGTCCGCGACGTTCAGGTTCCAGTTGTGGCTGTCTAGAAAGCTGCAGCGAAAGCAGCGGTAGGTGTCCAGGGGCTACTCTGTCTTCAAGGACGGGCAGAAGGAGGAGGGCGCAGGTCTCTGGAGGGCCCTTTGTGGCCGGCATTGCTGTCGGTGTGTACGCAGAGGGCAAAGGCCTCGAAGGAGTAGTCCTTCTGGTCATGGGTGAGCAGGCTGGGGTTGCAGGTGACTGGCAGGCCATAGAAGCCGCAGTGGAGGCAGTCCACTAGGCTGTGCCTGTTCAAGTCATTGTCCACCATCGAAGAGTAGAGGCCGATTCTGAATCAGTTTTGCTGAGTGTCTTCCAGTTTCTTGCACAGAGATTTATGTAATCATAAGAGATTAGTAAATCTAGATGGGCGAGGTCAAAAGATGGTGGCCGATTCTGAATCGGGCTGGTCTTCTCCAGCGATGCTCAAAAGTTTACAAATCCGAAAGGATTTTGTAAATGGTGATTGCTGGCGAAGATTGCAGCAGGCAGCAGTGAGTTTTGAAAACTGATCGGAGCCAATTTTCAAACTCGAGCAGCGAAGATGAAGCTTTGGCTGGATGGCTGATGGCTGCTGGCCGGTGAAGATTGCAGTGGGCAACAGCTAGTTTGAAAACAGACCGTAGCCTATTTTGAAACTCTAGCAGTGGAGGCGAAGATTCCGTTGCTGGCTGGTAGCTGCAGGAAATTTCAGAATCCGTTCAATGGTAATGAAATTGCCATCAACGATGCTTGTGTAGATGGCAGGAAAACAACTTTGCAGTTAGTTTTCAATGCTCAAGCAGTGAAGTTGATTCCGTGCCAACGTAGACTGGGGCTGGCAGCAAAGAGCTTTGAAAACTGACAATAGCCAATTTTTCAAAATCCAGCAGCAAAGTCGTTTTGGAGCTGGGGGCTGGCAGCAGTAGAGAATTTCAAAATCCGTTCAAGGATAATGAAATTCTGTCGACGATGCTCGCGATGATGGCATGAAAAGAAACTTTTCAGTTAATTTTCAATGCCAGGCAGCAGCGTCAAATCTTGTCTTGATTGTCGGCGTAGAATGATTTCGCAAAATCCATAAGGATAGAGTGAAATCATTGAAGTGGGCTGGTAGTTGAAGAGGAACTTTTCAGTTCGCTTCTGGACCCATTGCAGCGAAGTCGGTGGCAATGACGTTGACTGACGTCATCAATGATGTTGTTTGACATAGAGAGTTTTGCAATATCCGATCAAGGATAGCGTGAAACTCGGAGCTGCAATGTTGCTGGTGAAGATCGGATATTGAAAATAGCCTCAAAGTCAATTTTCAATTCCTTGCAGCATAGTTGCAGATGTCGCCGTATCAAAGTTCACAAGGCCAGATCTGGCTGAGTGAAGGTCTGTCACTGCAGGTGATTCTGTCTAGCAGCGAAGCAAAGGCCGGCATTGCAGGCTGGTCTCGATTCGCTGTCCTGTCATGGTAGATCGGTGACTGGAGCCGTTGACTCAATCACTGTTGTTAAAAGGTGGCGAGATCAAAGGCTGGAGTTGTAGAATGGGCGCTGTAGGCAGAAGTTGGGCTGGGCATTGTAGTTGGCTTTGTAGAGGTGGTCAGTCATAGGGTACAGCTGAGCAACCTAGCTCTCTGTTCTACCAAACGCTGTGGTACATTGCAGCAGGAACGTAGCGAGGATCTCTTTAGTCATGCACCGAGCAGAGGAAAGGGATGGCGACAGGGGCAGGTTTATAGACAGAATGAACTAGGCACCTCTCCGCTCGCCTCATCGTCCCAAGGTCACCGAAACTGGCTTGGGAAACGCCACACAGGCAATTCTAAAGGAAAAGTTTCAAACGCTGCATTGGAAAATACAAACACCTTTGAAAGCATAATATTTAGGCTATTGGAAACTTTAGGCCATTTGTAAAGGGCTCAATATTTTACGATTTTCCAATTTGCCAATTGTGTATGACTTTAGTTATTAATTCACATTTTATGCAATCAAAAACAATTTTAAATGGAAACCTTATTGAAAAGCGCAAAAGACAGATTAACATGCAAATAATAGAATATAAGACTACATTTAAGCTATATTTAAAGCATGATTTATACATTTATACCATCTGTGTCATCAGTTGTACCAGTGAAATGTTTTGAAGCTCGGCGTTGGTCCAGTTCAGATTTGATTTTAGCTTCCAATTTTCTTAGCTGATCCATGGTCATTCTAGACCAACTGTCATAATAACAGAGAGCTTCTCGATGAAGTCTTAGGAATGCTTTTGGGTACCATGTGTTAAGAGCATATCTCCTGCACTTTCCTTCAAACAAAAGCTGTTTAAAACAAAATTTTACCAACTTATATGCTGCCATTTTGGTTATTCCTTTGTGCTCATACCATTTTGGATGCCAGGGACCTTTGCCATTCCATGTTTTTATGTTTCTTGGGTCTGTCTCTTTTGAATAATTTTTTCCTAACAGTGCATCATCTGTAATATCAATGTTTGTAATGCGACGGTGTTTTAACAACTCTGTAGTGAGACCAAATATATTTTCATCACAATTTTCCTTTACCTCTTTGTGAAGTGAATCAATAATTATTTCAAAGTGCTCTCGTTTCCAGCGGGGATTGAATAATACAGTTTTACAATGAGGATATGCATTCCACGCTTCTTCATGAATCATGCGTAATCCATATACTTTCAAGATAGGTTTTAGCCAAGTAGGTGCATGGTGTTCTATGTAGTAGATTTTGTGCGTGTATATGCCAGTTTCTTGTGCAAATCCGGCTAATGCTGCAGAAGGGTCGTTTTTATCAAATGAGCGAGAAGTAACAATCTCTATTCCTCCACCACCGCTTGTTTCCTTCTTGCTTCCTTCCATAATAGTATAGATTTGACCTTTTTCAAATTCTTCCACTTGTAATGGCAGTAATATGCGGTACTCAACAATATCCATATGCTTATTCATTGTATCACCGGTTGGATTTCTGATGTTAATAATGTAATTATTCAATGGGAAATAACTAATAAATCAATTATTCAGCAATTAATCGTTTCTAGAACTTGATGGTGAACATAAATACATATGGGTATCTATCATTTTGAAAATGTTTATAGTGAGTACGTTTAAAAGGTTTTTGGACAATTTCTCTACAATTATTTCCACTTTGGATTAATACCATATGGTTGAGCTTTTACTGCCTTTGACTTCTTCCCAATATTACTACTGTGAGGTGCGAGGAAGTGCTGAGGTCGAGCATCTCAGGCTACCTGGTGACCGAGGAGCATGTGGAGAACCTCGTCAGCAGCTGCATCACCGCCATGATTCAACCCAGTGGATGTATATTCTACGATTGTGTTGTCTGCGGTGATCGCTGCTGCCTTTCTTCCTATCCTCAGCTTCAGTCCACGTTCCATCCAGTAAATGCCTAGCGCTCGGAAGAGCTGCCCTTGCCACAGAAGCAACACCACGCGTCTCTCGCAGTGGTTTTCAAGCCTAAGTTCAGGCCACAACTCACACCCGGGTTGTAGCACCTTCTATTAGCTAGCGGAAAGGGGCTGCTATAGTTGAATTGGAGCATGAGAGACTCTGATTTTTAGTGATACAAGTGACTTGTGCCGTCTGAGCGGAATTGAACCATTAGGACTCCTTAACCCTATCCAGTGGTCTCCTGCTGCAAAATAAGATTGCTGGCAAGTCAGAATCAAGCAGCGAAAGCAAAGGTGAGTTGAAGACACCACCTTCGACTTTCACAGCTCAGAGCTCTCAACAATTTCGCTTCCCAAAACAGGAGCAAAAAGCTCCAAGAGTTGCCGTCAGCATGAACGCTGATCAATTTAATGAGTTCATGCAGCAGCTGGGCCAACTCCAGCCTGGTCAGGCAGCACCAAAGCCGCCTGGCAGTACTTTTTTGGCCGGAGTTCCCGCATTTGGATCTGGGGAGGGCGAGATGACAGCAGAGGATTGGTTGAAGAGGGTGGAAGAGATTTTTCGAGGCCGACAGTGGCTGGAAGCCCAATGGCCCACCATTGTGAGCCAGCTCCTCGAAAAAGGGGCGCTGGAGGTCGTCAGAGCCTTGCCAGCTGACCAAAAGACGTGGGATGGCATAAAAATTGCCTAAAACTCCATTTTGGTCGAGGTGAGCCTGGTTTTGTTTCGGCCCCTTTCAATGGCTGCGTCCAGGGCTCGGATACAATAAACACCTATTTCCACCAACTTACGGAGGAAATCAAAAAGTCTTTTCCTCCCGCTGATGCCGATTTCACTCCTGGTCTGATGGCCAAGCTCAAAAGGAGCTACTTCCTTGCGGGTCTGCAGCCGGAAATATGGCTGATGATTTCATCATGTGGAGAGCCGCCAGCAACTCTAGAAGAGTGCCTGAGGGTAGCGAGGTTGAGTGAGGTTCACTTAGGGCAGGGCTCAGGGGCTGAAGCCTCCGGTTTGTCTGCTATCTTTTACAAGCCTTCCTGCTACGAACTTGCAGCCCTAGATCGGAAGGGCTCCAGTAGCAAGGATAAGCATGGCTCATCAAAGGCTTCAGAGGACCAGTGTCCCTGGTGCTTCAGGGAAGGTCACAATCTGACGAATTGCTGGACGCTGAACCACTTTATGTGGAAGGTAGAGCTAAAAGGCTCACCTGCTGCCTTCTTCGGCCAAATGCTCAACGATTATATTGATTGGGCGCAGAAGAGGAAGCAGGGCTTTTCCAACCCTTCCTCTGCTCAGCCTCAGAGACAAACTCCGATGCGAGGGTCTGGGGCAATGAGGGGAGGAGGGCGAGGATTCAGGTCAGGAGGGTGAGGCCAATGAGGCCGGTGCTCTCAGTTTTACAGAGGAGGAGTTGATGGAGCAGGTGCAGGAACTTGAGGGCTTTGAAATGTTAGCAGAGGCCGACAATGATGCCTATGAGTTTGAGGAGAGCCAAGAGAACCTGGAGGAAGGAGAGGAGGGGGCCAAGGATTATGTCTCGCTCAAATAACTAGGCCTAGGATTTGGACAGCTAATGTGCTTGCATTGAAAGTGGTATAGGGAGCAAAGATCCCGGCCAACACTAGACAAATCGCTAGTGCATAGCTGTGTTGTGAATGTTGGACTCTAAAACATTCAAAGTTCTGGAAATTAATAAAAATGCTAAAATTTTGTTAAGATTAGATGAAATTTCGCGAAATTGATGAAATTTACAATAAAATATTTAAAATCAAAAAAATATATAGAATTTTTCATTAAAAATACAAAATTTCACAAAAGTTTGAAATGAAATTATAAAAATTATAACATTTAGTTAAAATTAAGATTTTATAATAAAAATCTTTGAGTAATAAAGAAATTTCTTGAAAAATAAGAAATTCAAAAAATCAAGTTAAAATTAAAAAATTACACAAAAATTATGCTAAAAGATAAATAAAATCTATAAAAAATCATTTTTCCCACGAAAAAGTGGAAATAATTACTGCAATGTTTTGTCTGCGGAACTTACGGATTTTCCCAGGAAAATGGGATGATGTTTTGACTAGATGAGTCATTAAAATTCCCAGAAAGGTGGTGAATTGTTTTGACTAACGAAAAGGTGTTGTTTTGTCTTTTCACTGTCGGAGAGCCATAAAGAGGCTGCCTTGTGCTAGGAGAAATCATTCACTGCACAAAGGGGAGAGAGTGATCATAGGGCAACCACGCCTAGTTGAGCTAGAAGCCTATGATGATAGATGGGCTGGGACTAGCCTAGGAGAGTATAGGCGCGATGAGTGAAGCATCAAAGGAACAGCCGCCCTTTGATAAGTTCACCTGACAGTCTATGGTAGGAGATGAAGACTTTCCATGGCACGACATAGTGTCACTAGCTTCTGTTCTCTAATGGGACTATGCCAAAGACCCCAAGTGTCTAGGCAAAGATTTGAAAAAGAGTTTTGCAAAATTAGCGGAGCTTCTCTGGCAGTGGGAATTGTTAGTTAGGGCAAAAAAGCTGACTGCGCAAACAGATGAGGCGATAGGGGCTTTGGAGCAGAAAATAGCCGGCATTTTGCGTCTGAAAGCAGATGCGGGTTACCCTTTTTCACTCAAAAGCCGCCATGCACAGTGGCTTATTCGCCATTTAGTCTCTGGATCTTTCGGGGATTATGAGGCATTGATTAAGCCAAGAAAATGATTTATGGTTTCGATTTTATTTCATTTGCTTCTCCTGAAATTTCGGAGGAAAGCAAAGAAAATGCTTTGGCAATAATAGCCGTGGCAGAACAGCTAGACGAGACATTGCTGAAAGCAGCAGAGCTACTCTCTTGTGGTCAGATGAGATTCGAAGCTTCTACGCTAGAGTTAAGAAGCAGCGGAGGCGTGGTTCTTAGGACTTGGCTGCAAAGGGACAGTCTGTTGTTGGGGATACTAAACTGCCCAGCGAAATTAGCTGAGGGGCAGGATGATGTGTTTGAGGAAGAACAAAAAGAGTCACCGATGGAGTTGATGGAAGGTGCGCCATCGCCGGACTGCGTCACCATGGAGGGGCAGGGCAGCGAGCCCGGGGCCACCACCGGACGCTGCGCCCAATCGACAAGCCCAACACCAGGTACCCCAACCTTACCTCCTTCCTCTCCGCCTAGTCCAAGAAGCGGACCAAGGTCAGTTGAGAATGAAAGTGGCCAAAATGCGTCTGCTTTGTGTGTGTCTGGAAAGGGCGGGAATATTAGCCTATCACAGTATGACCGGCTGTTTTCTCGAAAGACTCGGCTGAATTCTGGGTCTTCGGATGAGGATGAGTGTGAAAGGAGGAGGATGAGAGAAGAGGAGGAAGAGAGAGAAAGGGAAGAGTCCAGAGTGGTGGGTGCGTATTCCTCAGCAGTGGGCCGTTTGCGAGACAAGGCGCTCATTGTTGCGGGACTCTCACTCATCTCCTGAGTTTTCTCTTGGATCCCCTCTCCTGCTCTTGTCTCACGGAATTTAATGACGAATACGAAAGCATTCGAGAGCATTCAGCACCACGAAAAAAGTGGGCTGCTTTTTGAACGTGTGCGAAAGTCACTAAAAGGATTGAAAGAGCGTTTTCAACCTGGAGTGACTGATGCCTCAAAAGTTGCGCCTGAATGGAGAGGCTGGAATTTGCCATTCAGAAGGTTGAGTGATGTGTTCCAGCATGGCACCCTATTGTGGGTGCACGTGCAAAAGGCTGTGAAAGAAGGCCAGCCTGTAAAAAGGTGACTCCCTCTGGGTAGGCAATGGCTGAAAATGCAAGCCAGTGCGGAAGAATATTCCCTGTACTTCCAAAACCCCCCTACTCGTCCAAGTATGAGTGAGATGGAGGTTACTAGAGGGAGGGCAGTGGCGTGTTCTTTGGCAGCAGCTACCCCAGAGAGAGCGCATGCGAATGAAGGCGCTGAGTGCAGAGTGTGGGAAGAAGAGCACTACGAAAATGTGCGCTACAATTACTTCGGCCCTGGAAGTTTGGGTGAAGGAGCAAAGGCAGTGATTGAGTACACTGTTTGGACTGCACAGTTCCAGCTGCAAAAAGCTTGGGCGAATTTCATCGCAGACCCCAAATCAGTGGCCACAGTCAATGCCGAGTATGATGCGTTGGAAGAAATGCATGGACGAAAAGGGTCCAGCTGTGTGCCTCGTCTGAACTGGAAGGCGTATGTGAAGCACTTCAAGGCTGAATTTTGGCCTGAAATGCCAGCTTGGTATGAAAAGTGGGCGATTCGAGTGATTGGCCTAGAGGGCATCCAGAGCTGGGAGTACTGGGTGTGCTGGAGCTGGGCCGCGCGCTGTTTCTGGTGGCGCTATCAAGGAGAAAAAATCCTTTTTGATCATTTGGCATCCATTTTGCCGAAACACACTTTTCTCTATTGCCTTTTTGGTCCAGAAGGGCATCAAAAAGGAAAATTGGATGGGTTTCTGGATTTTGTAAATTATACCTCTCAAGAGGGATGATAAAAATACCCGATCATGAAAAGATCAGGCAATAAGGTAGTTTTGGACAAGGTGTCCGGGGAGAATACTTCCATGAAAGGTTGTGAGTGAGAACAGGACATACTGGCTGCAATGTGCGCGTATGTTTACCGCACACAGTTGTTGGCTGATGAGGATTGGAACAAGTATATGGGGAGGGGGGATGGGGGGGGGGGGGTCTAAATCCCATTTTTCAACCTTTCTCCTAAAAAAGTTTGTTCAAATGCTCCGGGACTTGTCAAACCTCTCCAGATCTTCCTCAAATTTTATTTCCTTTCAGGAAAGAAGTGTTATATTGTGAGAATAGTGTTTTTTAATAATTTTTTGTTTCTCCAAAAAAGTAAAGTTTGTCAATATCGTAGATTTTTTTTTTATTTTTTTTGAAAAAAGAAGTTATTTGTCAAATCCGTTGAGAATTGAGCCTTTTACAGCATACCCAAATTTTCAACCTTTCTACCCAAAAAAGTAATGTTTCAAATTTTTTTTATTATGATGTTTTTATTAGTATGTTAATTGTTTCTTTTATTTGATATTGATTATATATATATATATATATATATTATATTATTTATAAGGGCCCTGCGGTTGATTCCAGCCAGATCTGGACTGGTCAGCTTTGGCATTATTGCCTGAGGCTTTCGTGCCATTAGATAGGACGTCGGGGGAAGTCTTCAACTGCTTCTTTGACGGGAAGGGAAATCCCATCAATAGGCAGCTATGGGGAAGTTTGTGGAGTCCCCTTCCATCCCCAGTGCCTCTCCTACCAGAAGAAGAAGCAGCATAGTTGGAGGCCAAAAAGGAGGCCCAGCGTAAGCGCTTGCAAATGAGACGCATGGATGGGTACATGAGCCCCTCGACAAAGAGGTGGTTTGAGAACACAAAGGGGGTAAGCTCGGGAGTCTCACATCTGCATCGCATCTCACCAATGAGACGCTTTGCAGGAAAAGGGGGGCCCGGGCATGGGGGCCAAAATTCTTGTCAGCCTCCCCTCTACAGCCATCCTCCTGGATTCAAGCCGGCCAATCTGCCAGGTCCGGATGCAGGAGTGGGGGGTTGTGAGCCTGGACAGATGGAGCTGGGAGGGTCAGTGCCCAATGTGCTGCCGCCTCAAGGCCAGATGTCCTACAGTCAAAATTCTGGCCAGGCCCAGCAGTATTTGCCAGGCCCTTTCATGCAGTTCAATTGTCCCCCTCCGCCTCCACCTCAAATGTTCCCCCCTGGATACAGTATGAACGTTCGAATGCCTCCGCCTGCAAACCCAGTCCCTTACCCCACTCATCAGCCAAACCAAGGGCAGCCGCAGAACCGCGCCCCTCCGCCGATGTCCCGCGCAAACTCTGGCCAACTGGCCGCTGGGGCAGCGGAGGCCGCCAAAGCCACCTCAAGGCTGGTGGCAAGAGCGGCGGCTTCCCGACAAGGTTCAGCAGATTCTGCTAGACTTCAGTGTCCAAAAAGGGGCTTAGCAACTTTGGTAGGGGCGCTTAATTTGCTACTAGGACTTTCTGTAGGCCTGCTCCCTACCGCAGAGGGGCATGTTAGTCTTTTTGGGGGGGAGGTGGAGCCTGCAATTCAAGGCAATACCGTGTTTTTGTGTGGAGAAGACACACACGGCCAATTGATAGCTTTGCCAAAAGCTAAAGCTTGCAAAATTTTGCCACAAAAATTGGTAAATATTTTGAAAAATGAAGTAGATTTATATATTCGCAATAAACAACCTGTGCGATTACAAGCAGTAAAATGCTCAAAAATATTATCAAAAATCTGTACAAAAACGGGTTTTTGGAATTCAAAGGGCATAACCGAGATAGCGGAAGTACCATGTTTTGTTGTTTTTTTTTTTTTTTGTTGCCTCTGCTGCTTTTCGTTCTGTTGCTGTTACGACTGTATCGCTTAGGGAGTGTCAAGAGGCTGCAAAAAAGCCATATTCTTATAAAAATGAGAATTTATTGCAACTAGATAATCTTGGCATTGTTATTTGGAATCAGACAGAAAAAATGATGCATTTTTGTCCGTGGAAAAAATGTGGACGTTACAAGGCCCAATTTGCAGACCAAAGCTACATTGTGATACCAGAAGTACAGGCCGCAGTTCAACTCACTTCCTTGTCTCGGAAATATAAAGAAAGTAGTAGTTGGGATGAAAGTTGGCTGCCACATCATTCGTGGTTAAGCCACAAACAATTGGCTGTTGCAGTCTTAAATGGACCACCGAATTGGGAAGATGCCGAATTAGACGTCAACTTTTTCTATGGAAAAATAGTAAATCAATCAAAGGACTTCAACAATTCTCTGGAACAAGATGAGAGCAATTTTCGTCTGAATTATTTGAGCTTAAAAATGTTTGAGCAACAAAGAGAATCATTCAAAAATTTATGGATGAAGTTCTGTCAAATCGAGCGATTAACGCTTAATATGCTATGACAGTTGGCTAGTATTGAGCCTACTTTGGCAGTCCGTGCTTTATATGGAAGGCAGGACATAATTGGACGCTCATTAGGAGACGTGATAGTAGTTCACAAGTGTCACAAAATTACGGATGCTGAAATTTTGTGGAATAATACTTACCAAAACAAGTGTTATGATAGGCTACCCGTAATTTGGCAGCAAAAGTTATGGTTTTTAGTGCCCGGCACAAGGGAACTATCAAAGGTAGGCATGGAGAAAGTGTGTCTATACGCTCAGAAAGGGTATTTCCAAAATGGTGAAGACATTGAAGGAAAAGCAACTTTTTGGAACTGGAAAGGCTTAAAAGTGGCAGTGGAACTCCTAGATCTGGAGCGGCGCTTAGCCTTGCCAAGCAGTCCAATTGTTTGATGCACCATCATTATTTACGGAGGAGCGTTGGTCACACTTGAGCAGCTTGGAAGGACTAGCAACAGTCGTTCATCAGACTCAAACATAAAGGCACAGCTACAAATGCTGGCTGCAGAGGCCAGCTACCAGGCGGTTGACCCGGAGCTTTTCTTGGCATTTTTCACTTTATACACAAGGAGAGGGTAAGTGGAAATGGGGGTGGTACTGCTATCTATCTAAAAAATAACAAGCGTTTCACTTTACATGCTGGGAGCCCTGATTTGGAACTTTTACATATAACAATTTTGGGACAGTCAGAAATCGACATAATAAATATATACCGACCACCAACAGCCAAAACACTATGGAAAAAAACGTACTTCAATTACCTAGAAATGCATTATAACCCCGTTGTGCTCACGGTAATTTGTGGTGACTACAATATATGTGCAAAATCTCCAATAAACAACACCTTTTTAGAACACCATGCATCCATAGAACTGAAGCAGTTAATTGATAAGGCCACCCATGGGCATGCACTCACCGGTCGAGTAATTGATCATATTTATTGCAACACTAAACAGCAGGATTTGATGTATGGCCTAGGCCCAATATTTGAAAAAACCAGAACGGGACACCGTGCAACATATGTATCGCTTACTGCACACCAAAAGCACTCAAAATCAATTGTCAATAATTTCCTCGAATGTAGAATGTGGAACCCAGGCAAGGTAGATGCATTACTTATACTGCTTGAGAATGCCCAGAGAGATCTTAACAAAGAAATTATAGATATTACTGATGGCGAGAATGCACTTCTTAAACTGGAAACTCAACTTCTGCAAATGTTAGATAGTGTCTGCCCTCTAAAGAAAATGCGCTCCGAATATAAAAATGTTTGGATGACAAGGAAATACCTTCACCTAAGTAATACAATAAAGAAAGTGAGGAGTCATCTAAATGATCTCGTGTGTAAAGGGCATCCACTAATGCACCAAGTTCATCTCTCTTTGCGGGCTTTAAACAAAAGGAGAAGGCATGAGGTTAAAAAGGCCAAACGAAGTTATCTCAGTGAAAAATTTCTAAATTGCAATAGTAGCCTGGACATTTGGAAAGAACTAAAATACTTCACAGGGTGTAAACGGAAGCAGGTATCAATAACTTCAATCAGAGTAGGTGACTGCACCCACATGGACACATTTGAAATTATTGATGCACTCACTAAACAGTTCAGCTCTGTCTAAAATGACGGTTCAGCTGATCAAAGCAGAATAGTGATCCCAATAGAATTCTCAGAAGGAAATGTATGTCGCAAATTTAAGAAAATGAAAAATTCAAGTGGTGGTGGTCCGGATAAAGCACCTGCTAATTTTCTAAAGAAATGCAAAATTACGATGCACCACTAGCTACGAAAGTTTTTCAACGCCTGTACTTAGAAGGAATTTTCACTGGTAGTTTCAAAATAGTGTGAGGCACATGACTCTCGTCTGGAGCGCAGCCATAACAAGGCTGCGCTTGTGCCTTGCTTCTCTGCCTGAGATCACTCTCTACTCTTGCTTCCTCATGGTAAACCTGCTGTTCCCTGCCCATGTAACCGCACTACAGACCTTACGATTGGTTCCGATTCTCCAGGCCTAGTCCTCTCCCTTGCGCAGTGGCATCCAGAATAGGGTAGTGAGAGCCCCTCGCAACCTGGCTCTGCCGTGGGGATTGCGGTTAGTCCTGGGAGCTCCGAGCCACTTGAAGCTCACTCTCGCCTCCTGGCCCCCCTCATTCCGTCCCTTCCTCCCTTCTCTCCACTCCCTTCCCTCTTTTCTCGCCTCGCCTTCTGGCTGTACGCCGAAGCAAGCTGAAGTCCGCAAAGACTGAAATGCCAGAAACCGGTATCGGAAATGTCGATCCGCAGGGCCACATGCCCGTCCAATATCACCTCATGGGGCTGAAAGCCTATGAGGGTGATGGAAATGCCACACAATGGCTGACCCGGTTCGCAGAAATTGCATGCGCAAAAGGCCAGAAAGAAGACACCTGGCACACACTCATTGTCCCCTACTTAGAGGGACCTGCGCTGGATGCTTACAGAGGCTTGCCAGACATAATAAGGGATATCTTAGTGGCGACTTACGATAGCTCCCCGGAAGTCAATAGACTGTCAGTCTGCGAAGGCATTGTCCAGCAGCCTGGGGAGAAAGTCATGCCTTTCCTGGCCAGACTACGCAAAGTTGTTGAACAGCGTTTCCCAGTCAATCCTACTTTCCCAGTAGAAACGCAGGAGGTGCTGCTAAGGCAATTCTTCCTGGGCGGAATCCGTCATGAACTGCGGTTTGCACTGCTGTAGTCGAGTAGCAAGTAGCGCACATGCAAGAGTAGCGAGTAG
>JASANA010010859.1:0-23221 GCA_030248095.1 Ptycholaimellus sp. GST1_10 | reverse complement strand
AGTAGTAGTAGTAGTAGTAGTAGTAGTAGTAGTAGTAGTAGTAGTAGTAGTAGTAGTAGTAGTAGTAGTAGTAGTAGTAGTAGTAGTAGTAGTAGTAGTAGTAGTAGTAGTAGTAGTAGTAGTAGTAGTAGTAGTAGTAGCAGTAGTAGTAGTAGTAGTAGTAGTAGTAGTAGTAGTAGTAGTAGTAGTAGTAGTAGTAGTAGTAGTAGTAGTAGTAGTAGTAGTAGTAGTAGTAGTAGTAGTAGTAGTAGTAGTAGTAGTAGTAGTAGTAGTAGTAGTAGTAGTAGTAGTAGTAGTAGTAGTAGTAGTAGTAGTAGTAGTAGTAGTAGTAGTAGTAGTAGTAGTAGTAGTAGTAGTAGTAGTAGTAGTAGTAGTAGTAGTAGTAGTAGTAGTAGTAGTAGTAGTAGTAGTAGTAGTAGTAGTAGTAGTAGTAGTAGTAGTAGTAGTAGTAGTAGTAGTAGTAGTAGTAGTAGTAGTAGTAGTAGTAGTAGTAGTAGTAGTAGTAGTAGTAGTAGTAGTAGTAGTAGTAGTAGTAGTAGTAGTAGTAGTAGTAGTAGTAGTAGTAGTAGTAGTAGTAGTAGTAGTAGTAGTAGTAGTAGTAGTAGTAGTAGTAGTAGTAGTAGTAGTAGTAGTAGTAGTAGTAGTAGTAGCCGTAGGAGTAGAAAAAAAGTGATGCATAGCAAACCTCGCACATCGAACAACAGACGGTTAAATGATTTATTCAAAACCATTTCAAAGATAGTTTGATGGGCGAGTAGCAGGCGTAGCATTGAAAATACTGTCAAGAAGACCAACTGGAACATATGCAACAACTATGAAATTGCCGCTGCGATCATGTTTTGTCACCATCACCCATGTGCCATCAGTTATGGCTTTAAATTGATGCACAACTCGCTTGCTCAAATCATATTCTAGGACATATTTGTAGCACTCGAGCGTATGCTCATGGTCTCCCGGCGGGCAGCGCTTCTTGGCTGCAGCAGTGTGGAATGAAATGTCGGCTGATCGGCAGAGTTTTGCATTCAGTGGCTGCAATAGAAAAAATGTAGCTGGCAGAAGTAGTAGTGGTAGTAGAAGAGCTAACCAAAAATTCATTGCGTCCAATCTTGATTAGTCGAATGGTGTTCACAAACGGCACTGACGGCTCTGCCCAGTAAATCAACGTTTCACAACTATATACACGGTCATATTTTTCTCGAAAGTTTTTCAGCGTTGAGGGCACCCGATATTGAAAGTCTACCACGCCGATTACTGCCGACTCTTCCCATTTCTGGTGGGAAATGCGCACAGCTTCCTTCATCTCATCAGTTTGCACATTCTGCAAATTAACCTTTTTTGAGTTGGTGCAGCAAAAACAGGGAATCTTACCATATGTGGAGTGATGATGATGTCCTTTTCAACTTGCCGGGTAGAGCCGCCCATGCACCATTGAAGGAAGGCAGTGTCAAAGAGGGTGTAGTGGATAGGTTCCATCTCGTCGCTACCCTTCTGTGCTTCATTCAGGGTCCACACTTTCATAAAGTGATACAGGGGGTAGGTTGAGATGAGGGTCTCGCTTGTGAGTGCGCTGATAGCTTGATCTTCAAGAATGCTGTAGAGATGAAGTGCCCTGTCACGTGTTGCGACATAGTCTAGGTAGGCCGTAGGAGAGGGTGTTACTGGTGAAGGCGTGCATGGCAACTCGGCCTCGTAATCAGACTCCAATTCACCCTCTTCTTTCCTGCAAAACAACAACAACTGTACTCTGCTGCAGTTAAGCTTTCTTTGTTAACCTCTGTTTATCCGTTGTCTCCTCCATCGTCTCTGATGCCGCCATCATCTCCTTTTCGCCTCCCTTAGCTGCTGGACTAAGACAGTTTAGCATAGTAGTAATTTCTGAAAAAAAACAAATATTAGAAAGGCAGGAGGAGGAGAACTGAGCAGAAGGTTGTTGCAGTAAGATCGCAGCAAGGTTTGCAGACACTGTGTTGGGTAAAATGTTTACTTGTCAGCAAATGAGGTGATGTGTAACATGTCGCACACAGTTGCAGCAATGTCATAATTGATTGTGACAATCAAGTAGCTTTTGCAACATCTTCCTTGAAAAATAAAATTTGCCGCTAGCCTGCCCAGGGCACATCCTTACACTAACTTTATCACCATCAACAGCAACAATAACTTTCTTCTTCTCAGGCACTGCAACTGGTGGTGAGCGTTCATAGCAGGATGATGTGTGCATTACAAAACTGCTACGTTGACAATAAGTTGATGAACATTTCCGCACCTCCAGCTCATACTCAAAGATCTGTGCTCGAGTCGTCTTTGTATGCAGGAATGGCTGAAATAAAAACTGTCATTAGTAGTAGTAGTAGGTGGAGATTAAAAGTAGTAACCCTTTCATAGCCTTCATCGTGTACATAGTAGGAGAGTATATGCGGCACTGTCACATGGTAATTTGCGTCCCACTTGGTAGCGAAAAGAGCAGCTCCAAATGCTGTATCTTCCATGTCTACAAATGAGTCGTCATCCTCTGTCTCCTCCCCCGCCGTCTCCTCACCACCACGTTCCTGGCTCTCGTTCCATTCCTCCTCAGCTGCCTCCTCACCCGCCGCTTCCACCACCTCCGCCTCCTCTGTTGCTTCCTCCTCTGCCTCCGCCGCTATTGGAGTGTGGTAGAGAATATTGTAGGTGCTGGTTGAATCTGGGTTCGCGAATGAGTGTGGAGTCGGCCATCCCCATCATCGCCCTGGGGTTTGAAAAGTTTGTGAAGTTTGTCCAAATCCGTTGAGAATTCGCCATTTCTCAACATACCCCATTTTTCAAACATTCTACCCCAAAAAATGTTTCAAATGCTCTGGGACCAGTTCCACCCCTCCAGATCTTCCAAAAATGTTATTACCTTTCAGCAAAAAAATGTTTGTCCAAATCCTTTGAGAATTCGCCATTTCTCAACATACCACATTTTTCAAAATTTCTACCCAAAAAAGTAATGTTTCCAATGCTCCGGGACTAGTTCCACCCCTCCAGATCTTCCTAAAACATTATTACCTTTCAGAAAAAAAAGTTTGTCAAAATCCGTTGAGAATTGAACCTTTTACAGCATACCCCATTTTTCAACGTTTCTACCCAAAAAAGTAATGTTTCAAATGCTCAAATTCCGGGTCTACCCCTCGGATCTTCCTAAAATAGCATTACTACAGGAAAAAAAGTTTGTTCAAATCCGTTGAGAATTCGCCTGTGGACAGCATTTCCAGATACCTATACATATATATATATATATATATATATATATGAGGACAAAAGTTTAGTAACCTCTATAGAGCTTCGGGCCGCTCCACGGTCAAAAAACCAAATTCTTCTGTATTGGTGCTATTGGCATGCATGAATGTTTTATCACTCAAGAGGGAAAGTCTGTGGTTTCTCAACCATTTTCAAAAGTAAGCACAGATGTAGAATCGGTATATATGACTTGTGAATTAAAAAAACCAAAGTCTTCTGTTCAATTCTCAGCCGTTCAGCTGCTACTGTTTATTGGTGCTATTGTCATGCATGAAAGTTTGTCACTCAAGAAGATAAGTCTGTGGTTTCTCAACAATTTTCAAAAGTGAGCACATATTTGGAATCGTTATATAGGACTTGTGAACAAAAAAACTCAAGTCTTTTGTGCAATTCTCAAGATTAAAGGTGCTACAGCGCAAAAACACTCTATAGCAGATTTCAAACCTCTCTACCCAAAAAAGTAATGTTTCAAGTGCTCAAAATACGGGTCTACACCTCCAGATCTTCTTAAAATGTTATTCGCTTTCGGGGAAAAAAAGATTGTCAAGATCTGTTAAGAATTCGCCCATTCCCAGCACTTCCAGACTGGGGGGTTCTTTTTCCCCCCCTCCCCCCCCCCCCCTCTCCCCTCCCCCTCTTTTTGGCTACCTTTTGACATTGTTAAAGCAAATCACAATCTTAACATTTGCAAAAACGCACTTCTAACATGTTTGAGGTTTTTCCCAGTTATTTTTATCGATTCAGGATTTCAATCTTTTACACTCTAGTAGGTTTTATTCAGTCTAACGCCAAAAATAGCGTTTATGTAGAATTCTGTAACTGTTTTGAACTTTTATTGTGTAAATGCAATAGGGTTAAGGTTAATAATGATTAGGTTTCAATAGTTTTAGTCTTATCATTGTGCCAATTTTTTCTTTTTCCATCTAGACTTTTTGCATCAAAACACAATTTTATGCGACAACTTTGCAAAGACATAAAGCATTTGAGTTGCTCAAACCTAACGAACATATAAATAAAAAGGTACAGGGTTATGAAAGGACGAAACATGCTATGATTGCACAAGCAATTTTAAAGACGATACATTAATACAGCAATACGAAAACTTCATAGCACATAAGCAGAATTAGCATATTTTTTCTTACAATTTTGCAGTTTCAAAAACGGTTACTTCTAGAGTTGGATAATCGTTCAATGTGCTTTGACTAGTATATCACATTTGAAATGAAACCCGTAAAACGAAATGCAGCTCATTTATTTGTAAAACTGGTTAATATTGGTTTTTGCCAATATATGCGCTGCCTGTCAAAGACTTATATTTGGTCTGTTTTAACTTGTGGGGGGGAAACAAAGTGGGCTTCAATGAGGCCCAATCAAAGGGTCAATTTCAGGTTTTTTTTTTCAAAAAAGTGGCTAAATTGGTTTAGAATTCACTTAGTTGCAGCCAAAAATCTTTGAAAAAGTGACCACTCCTTTACACCTAAATTGGTTGAGAATTTGCTGAGTTACGGCCAAAAATCTCTTCAAAAAGTGACCATTCCCGTTTCATCAAAATTGACTGGGGGGGGCTGGGGGGGCGGCGATCGGTTTCCTTTTTTTTATTCTTCCCTCCCCTTCCAAATTTGTTGGGGGGGGGGGGGGTTTTACCCCCCCCCCCTTTTTTTTTTTTATATTTTTTTTTATGTAAATATTTTTTGGGTGAGTGTTTGGTTTGGGGGCGAAAATCATTTTTTTTTTTGACTTTTCCTTTTGTTTTTAAATTTTTTTTTAATTTTTGGGGGGTAACATCTTTTTTTTTTTTTTTTTATAATTTTTTTTTTTCCGAAATGAAACCCCCTTTAAAACGGGAACCTCTGGTTTTTTGTGTTGAAAAACTGGTTTTAAGGAGTGTTTTTTTTAGACCCTTCGGAGTGTGGTCTATTAAGGTAAGTATTTTTTTTTTTTTTTTTGGGAGATCTTGCTTTTTTGTTTTATAAAAGGGTCAAGAAGAAAGTCAAGCTTCGCCTTCAAAGAATCTCCCGGGGCCAGGCGTGGATCCAAGTGAAGCAAGTTATACCACACAGCCCTGCTTTCTACTCTGGCCTTCCTCCACAAGCAGTGATCCACTACTGGAACCACACTGAAGTCACAGATGCCAGCACAGCAAGAACCATTGCTAATGATGCATACCAAACTGGATCAAGGCTGGTGCTCCACTTTAACAAGCCTTCAGCAGGAATGCCTGCAAAGGAGAAGCTACGAAAAGAATCCAAACCTGCCACTGCTGAGGAGGAGTTGAAACAAAGGCAGTTAAAAGCTCAAAAAGAGAGAGAAAGATATGCAGAGCTGCTTCCAGAAGTGCGTCAGAAACGCCTACACCAAATGAAGCAGCATTCTAAAGCACAGCTTGCTGCAGAAAGCCCCGAAATGCGTGGAAAACGTCTTCAGGCAGATTCACAGCGGCAGAAGGAGCGGCTAGCAGAGGAGAGTCCAGAAATGCGTGGACAAAGCCTCCAGGACCTTTCACAGCGGCAGAAGGAGAGGCTAGCAGAGGAGAGTCCAGAAATGAGAGGAGCACGCCTCCAGTCACAGGGGTGGGGGTTGGTGACCTTTCACAGCGGCAGAAGGAGCGGCTAGCAGAGGAGAGTCCAGAAATGAGAGGAGCACGCCTCCAGGACAAATCACAGCGGGAGAAGGATCGACTAGCAGAGGAGAGTCCAGAAATGCGAGGATCACGCCTCCAGGACCTTTCACAGCGGCAGAAGGAGCGGCTAGCAGAGGAGAGTCCAGAAATGCGAGGAGAACGCCTCCAGGACCTTTCACAGCGGCAGAAGGAGCGGCTAGCAGAGGAGAGTCCAGAAATGCGAGGACAACGTCTCCAGGACCTTTCACAGCGGCAGAAGGAGCGGCTAGCAGAGGAGAGTCCAGAAATGCGGGCTCTGCGTCTCCAGGACCTTTCACAGCGTCATCAAGAAAGAGCAGCTGCAGAGACCCCTATTCAGCAGGAATACAGAAAAGAAACTCAACGACAAAGGAAACGACTCAGCAGAGACTTTGAGTACCTAAGGGAGAAGGAGTGCAGAGAAGCTATTGAAGAAATCCTGGCTCAACACCCAGAATTGGAGGAGGAGAAGAGCCTGTTTGAAGGGATTCTGGCTCGAAAAGGGCAGAAGGGTGAAACTCTTCAAATGAACTACACCAGAATCAAGGAACTCAAAGAGCTGCTTCGTCACCGGAGGGCAAGTGAGAACCCTGAGGATGTCCAGAGGCGACTGGAGCTCTATCAGCTGCTGGAAGTCTATGCCATCACCAAGACTGGAGCTGACCCTTTTGCTGGTCAGCAAGAAGAAAACAAGAGCCCTGCATACTCAGATGAAGAGGAGGCAGAAGCAGAGGTCAAGGAGAAGAGACAGTTAACTCTGGAGAGAGTGAAAGGGGCTGCAGCTAGGCTAGGTGCAATGGAGAACCTGATGCATTCACGGAAAGAAATCAGAAGGAGACGAGAGCAGTTTGAAACTGGCCAGAGCCTAGCTGACTTGCCTGAAGAAGAAAGGAAAGCTGAGGAGGAGAAGCTAAGGGACATGTTTGAAGTCATGGTCTCAATTCAGCTGGTGCGATGTGTGAACTGTGAAGAGTGGAGACGTCTGGCAGCTGGAAGCTACATCAAGGACTCACAGGTCCAGAAGTTCAGCCACAAAATGCTCAAGTCATATGAAAATGTGACTGCCAACATTGACCCTGGGAAATACCGAGACCCCAAGGTGCAAGAAGATGCCAAGCTTCGAAAGGAGATGATGCTTCTGGCCATTCAAGAGATGAAGAAGGACATCGACGAGCATCATACCAAATCTGTAGAAGAAGGAAAGCTTCACATCTGCAAGTACTGCAGCCAGAAGTACAGGGAGGGGAAGCCACCAGCCATCTCCTTCTGGAATGGAATGCATCCAGACAAGATTCCAATGCAGCTTGCTGGAATCGGAGAGCTTGGAGAACACCTCATTGCACTCCAAACACCCTTCCTCAAGCTGGTAAAGCTTCCAGCAGGAGGACAGTACTCTCTCCATGGCCAAGTCACCAACGTCCCCAATGACTTCAATGCAGTGAAGCAAGCTCTTCAAATTCCAAGGAACTGGGAAGAAAGCACCATTGTTGGAGTGACAATGAAGAGAGCTCTTCACCACAAGTCTGAATATCTGGCTCAAGTGGTGGATGTGAAGAAGCTGTATGAAGCTGCTGAGTGGCTGAAGAAGAACAATGATGAGTTTTCCAGCATCTCACTCAACAAAGACTGGGAATCAGAATTCAGAAGCCAGCAGCCAGACCTGGCCAGTAAACTCCTTCAGACACAAAGGAAGACACTCAGCCAAGCAGAAGAAGGACTCACCCAAGTCATCCAAGAAATGGAGATCACACCAAGGAAGGCCCAGGAAGAAGGACTTAGCCAAATCATCCAAGAAATGGAGATAACGCCAAGGAAGCCAGTGTAAGGTCTGTAGTGCGGTTACATGGGCAGGGAGCAGCGTTTACCAAGAGGAAGCAAGAGTAGAGAGTGATCTCAGGCAGAGAAGCAAGGCACAAGCACAGCCTTGTTATGGCTGCGCTCCAGACGAGAGTCATGTGCCTCACACCTCCCCTAAGAACTTACAAGGAAAGCGCGGAAGTTCTACTACCCCTAAGAGCCCTAGAAGTTGATGCATGTGCGGAAGCTGTATCACCAGGATCACTAGAATGCATCACAAGGGGAAAGGCGAAGATGCAGGAGCAGGGGCGAGGACGGAGCAGGGCGAGCGAGATGGCGTAGACGGAGCGGCGGAGCAGGCGGGGATCAGGGGTCCAGGCGTTTAGGTGGCCATAGGAGAGAGGGATCTCGGAGGTTGGCTCTCACTCGCGGGAGCGGGGAAGGAGCCCGGCTTGGAGGCAGGAGGACGTCCGTGGCTGAGGGAGCCACCGGCGGTCCACTGTCCACGCGCTGTCTTCTTGGCGTAGGCGGCCGGTCCATCGGCATCACGAAGCCGGTGCTTGAACCAGGCGACGTAGGAGAGCTCTTCACGGCCTTCTCCGGGGTGACTGGTAGATCCAGAGGTGGCGGAGGCTTCCGCTGGGTGGCAGCGGCCCGCACGTCGTCCTTGGCGGCTTTGGCGGCGGCCTTGGCGGCTCTGGCGGCAGCAAGGGCGTCGGCTTTGGCGGCCTTCGCAGCGGCTAGGGCGGCCTTGCTGGCTTTGTGAGCATCCTGACGCGGCGGGTCTGAGGATGCTGAACGGGAGGCGACAGGGAGACGCTTGCGGGTCTTCTTCGCCTCTGCTGGGGGAGACTTGGCTCCGGAATGCTGGGCGCCGTCGGTGCTGCTGGCGGGCGCAACGGGTGGCTCCTTGGCAGGTAGCGGGGGCTCCGGGGGAGCAGGAGCAGGAAGGGGGGGAACAGGAGCAGGGAGAACACGAGCAGCTGCTTCCGCATATGCATCTATGGGCTCAAAATAGAGATCTGGAGGCATAAAGTGCACGGGCTTTAGGTGGTTCAGATGCACGGTTTTTGTGAGGTCCGGGAACTCCAAAGGGTGAATGACGGCGTTAGGCCTGTTCAGACTAGCGATTCGCCATAGCCCAGTGAATCTGAGGTCGAACTTTTCGTGCACATGCTTTCTGGCCCAGACCAAATTTCCGACCTTAAAGGGTCTGACCTTTGCCTTTTTGTCATACTGCTCTTTTTGCCTAAGCTGTGCCACCGTAGAATGCTGGCGCATGCTGGCCCACATCTTATTCAGATTGGCCACCGCTTCAGTTGTAAAGGCCGGTTGTCTCACTGGCAGTCCCTCTAGGGTCGGTTGCAAACCCTCTGGTAAAGGGAACTCGCAATCGAAACTGAACAGTGCGTGGAAAGGCATGTCGCCTGTCCTTTCGCTATAAGCAGCATTATGCGCAAAAACGGCGTAAGGCAAATGTTGAGACCATGTGGACGGCCTTTCATGGCAGAATTTGGCTAGAATGGAAATCAAAGTGCGGTTGTATCGCTCGCATTTTCCATCTCCTTGCGGGTGATAAGGAGTCGTCTCTACTTTCGCGGTTCCCATCTGCACGGCTAAATACTTCACCAGATGGGCGCAGAAATTGGTGCCTTGGTCGCTGAGCCATCTTCTGACTCTACCGAAGCGCAGAATGATGTGCTTCAGGAAAGCCCTTGCGGTAGATTCAGCAGTGATGTTTTTCAGCGGTATGGCTATGCTATACGAAGTAAAATAATCACAGCAAACCATAATATAAGCATATCCACATGATTTAGTCATTGGTCCCATCATGTCGCTTGCCACGATCTCGAAAGGTCTAGATGCCTTAATCGGCATCAAGGGTTCTCGTGCCCCTGGGCTCATAGCATTGAACTGCTGGCAGACCAAGCAGGCTCTGCAAAATTCTCTTATATTTTTGACCATATTAGGCCAGTAAAAGCGGCTTCTGATTGTGCCGTATGTCCGCTTGAATGCGAAATGCCCTGCAAACTTGCTGGCATGGAAACAGTGTAGAACGTGAGGGACGCAAGGGTGAGGGACGTATAATAGCATGGCCCCTTCCTCCCCTAAGAAATATAAGAGATCATGCTCATCCGTTGCATATAAGTGTGCGGAACATGCAATCCTTTTGCTTAATTCTAAGTCTTGAGGAAGTGTTCCTTCTAACAGATTTGCGGTCATGCCGCTGCAGAATGGGTCTTTTGTTTGCTCTTTGGCGATTGAAATTGCGCTTTCAGCGTATTTGTTTTCCTCTAAGGCAAAAACAACTGCGTTTGAACGGACACATTGAGATCCAGTATTGTTCTCAGCGGCTTTTTCTGCTTTAAGTGAACTTTCTGAAACATCAGGAAATGGCATTGGCAGTTCTTCGTACATGCGTGAAAGTGCGTCTGCATTGACGTGGTCTTTTCCTGCTTTGTATCTAAGAAACGGCTGGAAGTTTGATATTTTCAATGCCCAACGTTGCAGAATTGGAGTGTCATTGAACCCAGACAATACATATTGTAGGGGTTTGTGATCTGATTCCACTATTATACTTGGATGACCCAAAATGTAATTTTTGAAACGCTGCAAGCCAAATAAGATAGCTAGCGCCTCTAACTTTATTGTTGGGTAGTTTTTCTTGCTTTTTGTCAAAGATCTGCTAGCATATGCAACGACTCTTTCATTTCCGTCAGCATCGCATTGGGCTAAAATGCAGCCCAAACCTGTTCTTGACGCATCGGTTTGGACTAAAAATGGTTTTTTCTTGTCCATGACAGGGAATGCAAGAACAGGTGGCCTTGTTAATGCATGTTTCAGTTTGATGAAAGCTCGCTCTTGGGCGTCTTTCCAAACGAACTCTTTATTTTTGGCTAGGAGGTCGTACAGTGGTGCCGCGATCATGGCGAAATCGCGAACGAATTTATGATAGTAACAGCATAGACCTAAAAATCTCTGCAAGGATTTTGCTGTTCCCGGTCGCGGATAAGTGTCGATTGACTCCGTTTTCTTTGTGTCAACCTTAATTCCATTTGTGGATATGTTATGGCCTAGGTAAGCGATTTCAGATTTGAGGAACTCACATTTCCTTAGTTTGCATTTCAGATTTGCTTTTCTTAGGCGTTCAAATACAAGGACTAGGTTTTCACATAGGGTGTTAAAATCCTTTCCTCCGACGAGGACGTCATCGAGGTATATCCATACTCTTTTCCAGAGGTAACCTTGCATGACGTTGTGCATTGCCCTTTGAAAGCTCGAGCTAGCTGAGGCAAGTCCCATTGGCATAGAAAAATATTCAAAGAGACCTAAGTGTGTTCGGAAAGCTGTATACTTTCGATTGCTCAGTCGCATTTTAATTTGGTGGTAACCGGCTGTCAAATCCAGCGCGCAGAACTGGGTTATCCCTGCCAATGAGCTCAAAATTTCATCAGTGCTGGGCAGGTTGTACACATCTTTAACTGTTACGCTATTTAAATGCCTGTAGTCATGAACCATACGGGCACTGCCATCTGGTTTGGGTACTATTACCACTGGACTTGAAAAAGGAGAGTTTGATTCCTGGATCGCACCCATTTTTAGTAATAGTTCGATCATGTTTTCCACCACTGGTCGTCGTGGTAGGGGAATCGGTCGACTGCGATCAAACGGCTTGTAATCTGTCAATTCAATGCAATGTTCTGCATCCAACGCCTCCCCTACGTCATAATCAGTTCTGCTAATGCACATGTGAAACTTTTTTAGAATTTTCATTATTTTTTGTTTTTTCCACGGCTCTGTGTTGGCAGAGCCTATTTTTGCCGTTTTCTCGATGAAACTCAAATGCTCTTTAAGAGATGGCATGGTTGCCTGCTGCAATGTGTAGCATTGCTTTGAAGGTGATGAAATTGAGCTGTTTAGGCATTTATCGTCTTGTATTTCCTCCTCTTCATCACAAAATTCGAGTGGGAAAATTTGTTCGTTACTCCATTGAATTACTGTGCCCAACTTTGTGTTTTGCTTTAGAATACAAGGATAGGTTTTATTGTTAACCATAGGCACAGTGATGATATTTTCCCTTGAAGTTAGAAGGCAGTCTTCCAGATACCATCCATTTTTATCGCATTTGTGCCTATTTTGCTGGAAGTAAACTGTTTCATGGGTTGCATCAAATGGGTTTTCACATTTCACCAAAGTTAAAGCCCTTGGTGCTAATGTAACGTTATCTAACAGCTTCAACTGTTTTGTGCGTAATTCAGGTTTTTTGTTTAATATGGAGGTGTATTTTATTTCATCCACTTCGGTTTCGCTAATTAAATCATTAATTTCATCTACTTCATTGCCAGCTGAAATTGTATTTAGACATTCCGTTGGGCTTGGTGTGTTTGTGCTTTTGTCGGTTTTATTTGGGTGTCTATCATTGATTAATTTATTTTTGAAATCAAAAAATAGAAATTTAAACCGTTTTAATAAGTTTGTTCCTACAATAATGTCGAAACATCCATATTCATGATCGACAACCACAAATTCTGTTTCGGGAAATTCAGTGTCTAAAAGTCTGCAGTGCAATGAAATAGTGTAGCAAGTTTTCAATAACTTTCCTGACGCTCCTTTTATTGGAGCTCTTACATTCCCTTTGGTATATTTTATGCCTCTTTTGTTTAGCTTTTCGACGAGAGAAAGCGGGAAAGTGCATACGTGGCTGCCTGTGTCCAGCAGGGCCTTCAAACGCCTGGGCGTTCCATCTGATTCATAGACTAAGAGGTCCAGGATTGGCCTGTCCTCTAGCAGTGGATAAGCTTCCTTTTCAACTCCGTAGCAGTCTAAGCTGTTACACTCACAATCTTCGTTGTGTATCATCTAAAGGCTTAGCATAATGGGTTGGACGGATTTGCTTCCAGCTCACTGTTGCAACTGCCTACAGTGAAAATAGGCTTTTCTTCGCTAGGCTCTTCTGGCACTGTTGCTAAACGTGGTGGCTTAGTGGGTGGATGTTTTGGCTTAGTATACAGGACAACTTGCTCAGACGGGACCAGGACGACGTTCTCTTCCTGGCTAGAGCCCGTTTCGGCTTTTAGCTGCAGATCGGTTAGTTCGATGCTCGTTGAATGCGTTTTTCGCAAATTTTTCCAATACCTTCTTGATCTGTGCAGAGCGCTACGCAATGCTGATCGCAAATACGGTTTTTTATCGGAAGCAGGCTGATTTTCGCCGTTTGCCAATTTGTTCTGGCAGTATTTTAGCCAGAATTTTAGGCCGTAGAAGCAGATTAGCACTGAGCAAGCCGCTATTGCAATAGTTATCGCTAAATTGCAAATGACTTGGACAGGGCCTTTTAATATAGTTGTGAAAAATTTTCCAGAAGACTGGGCCCAAGTTTTGAAACCTGTTGCTATGCCGTTCATTGTTGACGACACGAATCCTGTTAGTTTCTTCCCTGAAGTGTCGAAAGTCTTTTCAAACGATTCTGCGTCCCAAACTTGAGCTTTTGCAAAATCCTTTAGCAAGCTAACTTGCTGCTGTAAGATTTCTTGTTGGTGCAATGCTGAAACAATCATGTTTATGCTACCTGCTTGCGCGTATCTTTCATCGTGAAATAGCGCCGGTTTGTCGAATGTTATTGGACTGAAAGGAGCTGTTAGGAGCATTTCAATGTCCAATGTTCTTACGTCGACTCTTCCTACAGGTGAATGATACTCCCAGCTGTCATCTGAGTGCAAAGCTAGGCGGAAAACTGTGTCATGAGAGTGCAGGCATGGTTTTTCTGCGGCGAGCTTGGTTAGCTCTCTTGAATTAGGCATAATCCACCATAATTCATTTTTGTATGACACTGGGGTTTTATCGTAGCACTTTCCATTGCGTTTTCCATCCCAGTGTACCTTGACGTTGTCCACATGATGGCATTGATAAATCAAGAAAGCATCTCCGTTGGACCTTGCAATGAGATCAGGCCTTCCGAAGTAAGCTCTGACAGCTAAAGTCGGGTCTAGTGCAGCCAGCTGGGTTAATAGGCCTAGCAGTAGCTGATTTGAACGGCAAATTTGCATCCACAGTGAACGGAAAAATTCGACTTGTTGCAAAAATAATTGGAAGCTTAAATAATTTAATTTGGCGTTGACAGGATCTGTGTCATTGTTTACTTTGTCCCAAAGGGATTTCGAATTGAATTCTTTGTCTTTTACGGCGAAATTGATGAAAGGTGGGAAACCTTCCGTAAAAACTACTGCCGTTTTACTTTGACCTAGGAAAGCAGTTGCTGGCAGGCATGAATGTGAACTTTTGTCACCGGAAAATCTTTTTAGGTGTGTTATCTCAAATGCTGCTTGCAATTCTTCGATAATGATGTATCTTTGGTTGCTTATTTTTGCTTCATACGAGCCGACTTTATTCCACCGACAGATATCATGGCCACCGAAGATAAAGTGCCATATCACTGTCGCATTGTTGGTGGTGTGGCAATGGTTATTGTCGACATCGCAGTGGGTGAGGTCGGTGAGGGTGGAATGCAAGTGGCGCTTAGCGGAAATAGCCGCGCTTCCCACCTGCAAAAAAGCATTTGTGACATTATTGCAAACATCGAAAAATGTCCAGTAAGAATATTTCCAGGTTAATTTAATCTGCATTGCATAAAGTTCAGGACCTAAAGTTTTCAATTTTAGCTCTTTATAAGTTTTGTTATTATACATCTGCTGGCATTCTGCTAATGACACATTCACCGCATTTTCGCCGAAATCCACTATTGCTTTACTTCCTAAGAAATACGTTTTTGTGCTACATCTGTGGATACGTGGCAAAGCCAGAAAAGGAGTTGGGAGACCTGCTGAAGGCATTCCAGGCAGAGCTGGACATCTCCCTCCCAGCTAAGATGAAGCTGCATGCTGTGACCAATCGCTTTCTTCAGTGCCAGAAGCTGTCAGCTCAAGAAGCTTGCATGAAAGTCCTTGGCCTGGACTACAAGCGATCATCTCGTCATGTCAAGTTCATCGCAACTGGGCCCTCAAAGGAGAGATGGAGAATGCTGAAGAAGGCAGCCCAGCTGGAGGAAATGGGAGCAAGTGCAACTGATGTGTTTGTGGAGGGCCTTATCGACCACTACTGCCTTCATGATGCCAGCAGCCCCACCGTCAAGGATATGCCTCTCATTGTCTTTGCTGCCTACTATGACCATGCCATCACCAGACAGAAGAAAGAAGGAGAAAGGGAACTGGATGACATGGGCGAAGGAGAAGCAGGCATTGAGGAGCAAGCTTTGGAAGGAGAAGAAAATGAAGAAGAAGAGCTTCCAGCACTGGATGATGACCCCCTCTCTGACCAAAACTATCCCCTGGAAATCAAAATCAGGAACCCAAGGAACCGAAGCCAGCTGCTCTGCACATACAGAAAAAGGAAGTGACGAGCAATCATCCGCTTCTTCAGGTACTCACCACAAAAGGAACCAGAAAACTACTTCCTAGCCATGCTTCAACTCTTCAGTCCATTCCAAAATGAAGAGCAGGACCTCAACCCTGGAACAAGAACCTACCAAGAGATGTTCAACACTCGTTCCCAAGAGGGGACTATGCAAAGCCTCATTGACCGCTTTGAGGTCTTTGCTGATATCCTCATGGAAGCCTACATTCAGCAGCAACTGTACAATGACAGGGAACCTGAAGAAATTGGAGGCATTCATGCCCTGGAATAAGGCTTTGGAGAGCAAGAAGAGCTGGTGCAAAATGCAGAAGACTTGGGAGTTCCATTTGAAGAAGATGGAGGAGCTGAGGAAGATGCATAAGGCCAAGGAGAGAAAGAGCACCCATTCCAAGGGCAGCCACCACCAGCAGTGACAGAGGAAGAGCTAACCAAGAGCCTTGGCTGGTACCTCAAGCACTTCAACTGGGACCAGATGGCTGCATTCCAAGCCATTTCAGCTACAATGGATCACTACATTCAAGACCGCCTTCACCTCAGGGACTACACTGGCTCCTGTCACTTCATTCATGGGCCTGGAGGGACTGGGAAGTCCTACCTGCTGGAGGCAATTCGGCTAATGGTCCACCAGAAAACAGTGAAAGCCTTGGGAGGAAGCCTGACAGACTCAACAACTTTGGTTGTTGCACCAACTGGATGTGCTGCCCTCAACATCAATGGTGCCACAGTGCATCATGCACTTGCCTTGCCTATTCAACAGGGCTATGGCATGGCACAGAAGCAGCTTGGAGGGAAGAAGCTACAGCAGCTCAGGATGGCCCTAGCAGATTGCCATGCAGTCCTCCTTGATGAAGTCAGCATGGTCAGCATCACCAACCTCTGCGCCCTCAACTCTCGCCTCAACTCCATCATGGGAATCAACTCTGGAGGCACCATGTTTGGAGGCCTACCCATCATTGCCTTTGGAGACCTTTGGCAGCTGCCACCTGTGCATGGGAGGAAAATCTGGACTGACCCACCACCCAGTGCGCAAACTTCAGTTATTGCCAAGCACCCCTGGCGTGACTGCTTCAAGATGCATGAGCTCACCATCATCGAGCGACAAAAGGGAGAGAAGGAGTTTGCTCAGATCCTGGGACGTGTCCGAGTTGGAGAGAAGCTGGAAGAGGACATGGCAACACTTCGAAAACGAACCCTAAAAGCCCTTGGACTAGACAAGGACTCACCCGAAGTCTTCAACCTGCCATTCCTCTATGGAACAAATGCGGAGGTGAATGCTCACAACAAAAGAAGGCAGAAACAGCTACAAGAAAAGCTGGAAAAAGAAGGCAGTCTTGAGGTTTTGCAAGCTGAAGCCCATGACAAGTTCAAAGACAAATCCTCCCTCAAAGCTCCACAAAGCATCCTTGCCACCATCCCTGCTGATGACATCCACAAGACTGGGGGACTCCAAAAGAAGCTGGAGCTGATGAAGGGTTCACGAGTGATGGTCAGAAGAAACATCGCAGTGGAAGATGGCCTGGTGAATGGATCCTGCGGCATCGTTGTGGGCTGGTCAGATCAGCAGCTTCCAGGCAGCAACCTCCCTCGCTACATACTAGTCCAATTTGACAAGAGCAAGAACATAGAAGTTGGACAAGAACAGAGGAAGAAGCTCCAGAAAGAAGGCATCAAGCTCCCAGACAACCCACAGATTGTCCCCATCCAGCCCATGGAAGTCACCTTTGAGCATGAGGGGCACACCATCTCCAGAACCCAGCTACCACTGGTGGTGGCTTTTGCCATGACCATCCACAAAAGCCAGGGACAGACCTACTCTGCCTATGTCCTTGGAACAAATGGCATGAAAAGGGCATCTGCAGGCCAGCTTTATGTTGGTCTGTCCCGAGCTGTCTCCTTGAATGGCCTCTACCTGGACGAGTTTGATGAGAAGAAGATTGTAGCTGACAAAACAGTTGCTCAGGAAGTTGAACGGCTGAGAACCTTCAGTGGAATCCACCCAAGCTTCCAGCCCCAAGCTCAGCCAACCAATGGACTGCTTCCCCTTCCTGGATCAGCAGAAGACAACCTCAGGCTAGAAGAGAAGAAGCTGCAGCGACGACTCAAGGGAGAAGAAGGGCTTTGGCAGAGAGTGAAAGCACTGGTTCCACTGCTGCCTCCAAAACTAGCAGAAGCCCAAGACCACTACCACATCCAAGGACACTTCAACAACCTAGGCCCTCGAGACGTGTTCATCGCTCTGCAACTCCAGAACAAAATCATCAGAAATCTCACAGACAAAGGAGAAGTGGTTGAGAATGTCTGGAGATCAACTGCTGACATCATCAACTGGTGGGCAGCTACCAAGGTCCCAGAGCTGCTTGACTTCTGCCAGGCTAATTCAGCAGAAATCTGGAGAGCTATTCACACACTCCAAGGCATCCCTCCCATCAACTGCAACAACAACCCCAGCCAACTCAAGAAGCCAAAATATGGAGGAGCAACAGAAAACCTTTTCCCACCGCTTCTCAACATGATGCCCCCAGCAGAGGTGGATGGAGATGGGAACTGCCTCTACAGAGCAGCCTCATTTGCACTGACTGGTGAGGAGAAGCACCATGAGCTCCTGCGGGCCCTCTGCGTCTTCATCTTCCTGCTCCTCCCAGAGTACTTCCTGAAGCTCATGAAGCGAGCAAACACCTGGGCATATGATGGAACACCAAGTGCCCTTCATCCTGAACTCTGCATCCTCAACCCAACTCCAGTGGCAACGTTGAGAAGAAACCAGCGCCAGGAAAAATACCACCATCTGATAGCAACTGCATGGCGCCAAGGAGAGTGGGGAGATGCCTTCCATGCTCATGCATTGGGCATTCTCCTAAAGCGACCAGTGTGGTTCTTCTTCACTGGTCGGAAGTGGCAAAGTAGAACACTCCTGGAGTCAATGCCCTGGGTGCTGGAGTCTCATCATCTACTTGGCATGGCCACTCTGCGCAAGGCCTTTGAAGACAAAGTTCCAGCAGCTGCAAATTCTGCCTTGGCCATGACCACCCTCCAGTACCATGGCAGCCGACTCCCCATCATCATCTACAACCAAGGAACCCACTTCACACCACTCATTCCCATCGCGCCATACTCCCGCATCACACAACTCATCCAGCCAAGCAAGAAGATGTTCATCTGCCATCTTGAGGAAGACATGGATGCTGATGTCCAGCTGGGCCTGGGGGACCTCAACACTCAGCTCCAAGACCTTCTCCTTCCCAAGTCCTTCCTTACTGCTGCAAGCAAGAGGATCTGGAATCCTGAGCCACCACAGAGAGAAGAGTTTGTCTTTCTATGCTATCTGTTTCTTCACATGCAATATTCAATTTCAGCTTCCACCCAGCACCCTCTGCACCACCGCTTCTTCCATCTGCTCCTCCTCTGGAAGCTGTGCTGGAGGATGAGGAGGCCTACCTGATGGCAGAAGAAACACCACGACCATCGTCTGCTCTGGATGCCATCCTCTCACCGCGTCAAACCCACCGGCACCTGCTGCATTCTCCTGGGAAGCCTGGCACAATGCCTAAAATTCCTCGCCGCCTATCTAGCTTTTCTGTCATCATTTTCATTGCAAATACTTGAACAAAATCTTTGTTTTTGAGGGAGGGACATCAGGTGGAGGTACGCAGTGATGGGCTTCTGGCTGGCTGGTTTTCCTGGAGCAGCTGGACCTCTCTATCCCAAGCAACTGCAACTGCTGCCTCTCAATTTCCCTGATTTTGATCATAGATACCCTGATTTGGATATTGCACAGGAATAAACATTTGATCTCAGTTTTGTCACATGCTGCAATGAAGCTTCTCTGAAGCCATTTTAAACATACCTATGGAAGATCGCCAAAGTATATGTCTCCTGTTCAAAGGTTACATTCATTCTTCCCTATAAAATGGATTCTACTGCAGGAAGAGTTCACCATGGCAGGCATGAGCTTCTACATTCTGCTCCTGGGGTTCCTTTTAAATCAATTTTATTAAAACCCTACATACAATTATATTAAGGGCTGCTGCAAGCACTGCTGATCTCAACAGTGACATTGAGGAGGGAGCTGCAAGTCTATTGAGACTACACACTGTCAGTTTCTTTGAACAAATATAATGCAAATAATATTTTTTTCAAGGTCTGCCAGAGAATTCCGACAAAATTGGTGGAGCTGATATATAAGCTGGAGCCAGACCTTGCCACTGCTGGAAGAGCTGTCAACAACAGCTGCTACAAGGCAGACTATGGTTAACTCAAATAATCAGTCATATAAGTCAAAGGGAAAACATTATTGTAGCTGCAAAGAACTGCCACTGCTTTACCAACAACCTGTGGACACGCCAAGTACCACCTAACCTCAAGGCTGAGAAGGAGAAAGTTGGAATTGCTCACATGTCCCCAAACTACGGCTGGTGCCACCTGTTAGCATCTTGCATCTCTTTTGTGCAAAAATTTTCTAATGGTGTTTTCAGCCACAATGAATGCTTGGGAATTGGAAAAGCTGTTCGTGCATTGAAATCCACTGAGAAATGCCCAGCCTTCATCAGTGACACCAAGGAGCTCATCAACTCAGCATGGGACAAAACAAAAGATATTTCACAGCTGGTCCAGAAAGCTTCTCTGGATGTGTACCTGAAGGCCAAAGCTCACTACAAAGTGGGTACCTCAATTTCAATCCATTTCTTGATGATGTATCATTGAAGGAGTTCGATGCTGCCTTTGCGCTGAAGGTGTTGGCCCTTACATCAGCTATGGCAATCGGTAAAAACCAAATTTATCAGGGATGCTTCATTTATTTTCTCATTTTCAGTCTTCTGCTTCTGCTGGCGTGGTGGATGCTCTACTGGGACCCGATTTTGCCGCATTGGAATGGGCCAGATGAACCATCCCTGCTCTAACTGTGGCCACATTCCCATGAATATACTGTCCCACTAACAACACCTACTCAGCTATTCAAATATTTACTTCATAGATCATGATGGCATAGTTCAATCCCACTTTATTGTTTCTTTTTCCATTTCATGTTTTTAATTTGTGCTTAACAAAGCTTTGTTTTACCTTTACTTTTACATTTAATGAAAAAAATATCTGATGCAATCAATCTCAAATGCAACAAAAATGTAAATTAAAAGCATTGGCATGGAATTGTAAGCTGCTAAGTTGCTGGGAAGTTGTGGGCTGTGAAGCTCCGCGGACACCTATTGCGCTCGGCGCCATATACTTGTTTTTTTTGTTATGTGGGTGTTTTTTTCCTCTGTGGGGCGTTCGGTCCTCTGTGTTCTGTGCGCGTATAGTTAGATTTCTTTTATTTTTTTTTTTTTGATTGTTGGAATGGATTTGATTTTGTGTTGTTTATTTTTTGTTATTTTTTTTCCATTCTTTTCTTTTGTTTTCATTTTTGTGCTATTTTTTTGCAGAGTGAGGCGCTTGACAAGCCTGTCGGATCTTCCTTCTATGGGTGGGGTTCAATTGTTTCCCTATGTCTGTTCAAAGTGTCGGGGTGGTTAGGGGGGGTGCGAGGGGTTTATTTCCTTCTTGGATTCTGTGTTATTGATTGCTTTGTCTTTGTTTCCATTTTTTCCTGTCAGTCCCGAAATTATGTGATTGGTTATTTTTATTTTATTTTCTTTCATTTTATTTCATTTTGGCCAGTTCATGGAAAGGACGTGAGAAAGCAGGAGGAGGGGAATTCGCTCCTAGAAATGGAAGAGAATGTCTATTTTTTTTTTTTATTTTCTCTCGTCCCCCTCCTCCCTGCTTCTCCTGTCCCCTGTGTAAGTGGTATTAATATATTAATATTTTAATTTTAATTTACCCCCAAAGTAGAAAATTTGGCATTATCTTTTTTTAGTATTTTCCAAAAAGTCCTTTTTTTCATCCCTCGTTTCACTGATTATTTATAGAGAGCGAAACTGAGTACTATTTGTTTTTTATAACATTTAGAAAACATCATTATCGTAAAAGATGTGCTGTAAATATTCATTTAACTCCAAGATTTTGCCTGATGGTACTATTTTATATAGGGAAGAATCAATAAATACAATTGACCAGTATGAACCCATAGCAGTGATAAAACGTGCTTCAGCATTTATTCTCAATTTTCTTGAAAACGATGGCCACAACATCAACAGGTTTTTAAATCGTATTGAAGATCCATCACTATTGCTTGAGCTCATATATATCCTGCAAACGGAGTCCACACTAGAGGAAAATCCGAAAATGACGTGTACTTTATTTCCATTCAATGGTTCAGTTGGTAGAAGTGATTACGCCTTACATCAAGAAAATAAGCAGCTTGCACAGTATCTCTTCCAGGTAAAAGTAAAACGAAACTTATTGGAACAAATTGTAGAGAAAATTTATGAACCAAACTTAATCAATGAACTGATAATGCCGTCCACCATTGTTGGTTCTCATGACAGCATTGCATTTGGTTCTCAGATCAGAGCAATAACAAACCAAAAGGACCATCTAATACGAACTCTTTCAAAACATTTAAACAAAATACTGCACCTTCAAATGCGCATACATACTGTCAATGAGCAGCTTGCCATATATTCACAGCTTGAAGAAGGCAGACACAAGAGATATAAGCAAGCGGTAACATCACAAATCAATAAAGGAAACAATAGTATCACAAACGTTTCAGAAGATATGAAAGTAGCCATTGAGCATTCCCGTCTCACTAACAATGTTCGTTTACAGCAGGTCAGGCAAAAGGCAGACACATTAGCAAAACTGTAATATTATCAAACATCTCTTGACAAATACACAGCATGGACAAGATACACTAGAGCTATTTATTCAGAAAATAGAAAAGTGCATTGAAAAAGGTGCAGGACATGACATGTACCTTTTGCGTCAAATGTTTCCAAAGAACTTTAATTCTTGCAAATAAACCCAAGAAGTGTGACAAAGATTGTATTTCCCCAAATGCATTTTTTCTCAGTTACCCTTAGCCTTTCTTTGACATATTGAATATTATATCATTTATTTTCAACATTCATTGCTTTATTTATTATTTTAGCTAAAATTGGGGATGTTTTATGTGATATGTACATTTATGTTAGATCAGCAAAACTGAACAGGTTCACCACTTCAGCCTAAACTGCTCTAATTCTAGCATCTTAGAACTAATGGGGCCTGCAATGGCACCCAATCCACTCGTATTGCTTACAAGCTCTGCTCACATAATGAAACCCACAATTTATCCAGTGATTTTAATTAAAGTGCCATCGCCTACCCTGTGCAGTGAGAAGTCAGAAACTCATGGGGGAGAAGTGGGGCTGATAGCGGATGTCAATGCACTTTCGGGATGGAAAGGAGGGTTGGGCACACAGGTGATCGCCAGCAAAACGGAGAAAATCGCATGTAACCCGCACTCTGCCTGGAATAGAGAGATACGCGCGAATTCTTCAAAACAATGCGTCAAGGTTGAGTATTGGTTGTTATTGTCTAAAACATTTCAAAAAGTTTCCATATGATATCTGCCCGCATCCCTTTGTTCTGATTTTTGCGCGGCCGCAGGCCGCCTGCCGCGGAGGGCAGGGCAGTCAGAGCTCGAAGGCCGGAGGGCATGGGTGCGGAGGCCCCGGAGCGTAGCCTCGCTTGCGAAGCATGCTAGGCGAAGCGTAGGGGCTGTAGCACCCGTGCCCGGAGGCCGGAGGAAGCTTGGCGCCTTGCCCAGAGCGTCGGGCGGCCAACCCCCGCTTATACAGTTACCCCATTTTTGAGTCCGTCTGTCCGCATATATATATATATATATATATATATATATATGTGTGTGTGTGGATTCCCGGAGCCCGTACTCCTCGGTTTTTCAACGAAATTGGCTGATTTTTTGCATGAAAGTCCGTCTGGGTGGTGGCTCGGGACGTTTTTTTGCAATCGGCGCCATTTTGCGTGGTTCTTGATTTATGGTCAAAAAACCTCGAAAGTGGAGACCTTAAAATTCGAAATTTATCGAAAATTTGCATTTTAAACTTAATAATTAATTATTAAATCGCATTAAATCCCTCAGAAACCAAAAATAGATCTATGTCAGTTTTTTAAATATTTTTCATAATCAATATTATTTCTTGATTATTTCATGTCTTAATGAGGTGGACAAGGCTGCGC
>JASANA010010858.1:0-18948 GCA_030248095.1 Ptycholaimellus sp. GST1_10 | reverse complement strand
ATCCTCGTTTATGCTTAAGTCAAGGAAGTTCAGTTCCCCATCTTGTACTTTGTCGTAGCCCAGTGGCAATGAAGCTGGATACATGCTTTCTGCTGCTGTTCTCAAATTGTTCCCATTGAAGCAGAGAATGTCGTCAATGTATCTTCTTGTACCTTTTAATTTTTTGGCCATGCCTATGTTCTCCGCTCTGATCAAATAATTATATTCTAATTTTGAAAGCACCATGTCCGCAATTAGAGGACTGCAGCTAGTACCCATACTGATCCCTTTTGTTTGTCTAAATATTACCCCTCCATAGAACACAAATGCCTCATCTATTATAATGTCTATCATTTCTATGACGTCTAATTTTGTGTAGCTCAATTCTTTCCTCGCCTCTGAGTTGTGACAGTACGCAGGACTGTTTCGAGAAATGTATTTGTTCCTTGAGAACACAATTTCCACTATCTCCACTAACATTTTCTTGACCAGCTCGTGTTCTAATGCAGTAAACAATGTACTAAAGTCTGCTGTAACCATTTCTGGATTAGGTTTCCCTCCTCCTGTCCTAATTAGAGTCGTAATAGCTTGACTGTTTTTAATACTCCAAAATAGGTCTATCCCCTTTCGTTCGCCTATATTCCTGCAGTATCTTTCCCAGTGCGAACCTACTTCTTTTAGTATGTCTGTCATTTTTAGACCCAGTGCTTTCAGGCTACTTCTCTTTGCACCTGCAATGAACCTGGCCCCTACTGGATTTTTATGAAACTTTGGAGACATCCATATGGCTGGAATTGTTTTGTTGTCCGGGTCGAGTCTACCTAGTCCGAATCTAGTAAGTATGGTACTGTGCCTGTCCATTAGTTCCTCCTCACTCAGTCCTGTCATTGGGGCATAGGTTGCATTCCCTTCGAAAATATGATCCCCGTCCTTGTCTTCCACTCCCATCTCCCTGTTCAGGCGGATAATATATCCCTTTTTGCAGATGATTGCTACGTTGTTGGCTGCCTTATCCACTGGAGTTATTACATATACTCTGTGTATTTTCTTCAGCGCTGTCTTTAGTCCCTGAATACAGCTGTAGTCTGTTAGCTCTGTCATGCCCTGTCCTTCCAGTTTTTGCTTTGTTACTACAATTTTGGTGTATAGTACCTCATATACTCTGCCTAGGTCCTCCCATTGTATTCTCCCTTTCCCGAACTCTTGATGTAGCCACTCTATCAGTGTATTGACGGCTGTTCTACCACTAGCCAATGTTCCTTCCCCATTGGGGGGTCTAAATTTTAGCCCCTTTTCGAGTATTGTCCTTGTCTCCTTTTCCAGCCATGACAGATCCCCTGTGAGCACATGCCCGTCTACCTTGATTCTCTCTGGTTTGCTGGAGCAGTTGCATCCCTTCCCCAGAATCTTCCCCATTTCACTGCTGTCAAGTTTTTTCAGGAACCTCGAGTAGTTTAACGCAAACCCTCCTACCTGCTCCGGTAATTTCCATGTAAATTCTGCTTCCTTAACTGTCTCTGGGTCCAAACGTGCCTGATTTTTACATTTTCGTATGATTCTCCCTAGACTCAGACCATTACTTGAGATGTTACTATAGTATTCCACAATACCTTTGCTTCGTTTTTTACCCTTAGTCAATTTTTTGTCATCTGCCTTGAACCTCGAAGTACCATAGCTAGCGAATAATTGATAGAAATGAAATCCCTCTGCTGTTTCTAGTCTTCTTGTAAAGTCAATCAGTTTTAGCAGTTCGCAGTTTTTTAAGCTGTGTAAGACAATATATATTTTCTTTGTATCTGTTTGTACTACTCTAAGATAATCTAAAATGTTTTCACAGTCACTACCGTCTGATATCTTCAACTGCTCCCCCTTACGACGACCTCTGATTTTACAACTCCCCCTTTCCACGGCTCGATCTGTCTGAATTCTGAACCAGGGTGTATTTCTCCTGTCTACCGGATCAGTTTCAAAGCCTATAGTACCAGATCCGAGAATGTTAGTGTTCAGTCCCCATGGCCAAACAGTGTTCAGTGCCAGAGTCCAGTCTCTTTCTCTATCTTCCAACCTAGTCCCTTCTTCTTTTTGCTCCTCTCCTTCCTCTATCTGTTCCAGGATTTGCAACACTGGCATTACTGGTCCGTCATGAAATTTTCCAAAGTGTCTATATACTGGCGTGTCTAGTTCACCTTTGAATATTTGCCTTCTGTGTTCACTCATTCTAGTTTTCACTAATTGCCTAGTGAGTCCCACGTATTTCATTCCACAGCCTTCTATTGGACAACTGAGACAGTATACTACTACTTTGTTGTCACACCCTGGTTTTGTTTTCAGACTAGGTTTGAATTTTCTGTTTCCGTGTGAACTTGTGATTGTCCCGTTCCTATCCTTGAACATGGCACATGTGCCACATCTTCCACACCTTTGCGTAGACTCTATCTCTCTCTCTTGTGGAGTATTGTTTTGTTTGTCTACCAGCTTCCCATGTTTCGTAAAGAGACTGTTCCCTTTAATTTCCCTGACACTCGAGTCTATGTTTAACCTTGGTCCTCTAGGTTGTTGTGTAGGGATCTCCCGTCTGAGTGCACTGTTGCGCCGCATGTTTTGTCTAACGTAGGGGTCGGAAACTTCCTCTCCAACCCGGACCCCCATCGAGGAGGAGTAAGGGGTTCCCCTGGCTAGGTGACTGGCCCGGAGGCGGTCCCTAGATAGGGGTAAACGGGAATTGTTTTGGTTGTAATTCATGGTTATTTTTGGTTTTTTGGGGGTTTTGGTCTCTTAAAGGCAGACCGTGCCGGGTACCACTATACCGATTTTTCAGTTTGGTATCCAGGCCTACCACGCTGCACACTAAAAAGTGATTGGGTAGCACACGTTTTTGACTCTAAAGTGTTCCCATTCGGCGGCCATCCTCATAAATGACCCGGTATACTTGTTTCTGATTAATTACTCTTGTTCCGGTTTATGCCAGCCTTGGCAGGAGGCATACTGCGGCTTAATACACATATCTTTGTATGAAAAAAGTTTTAGAATAAAAATTATTAACTTATTTTATAATTCATATTGTAGAGAGCATAAAAAAAAGGGGGGATTACAGAAGAAAGAAATGGGTGTTTGTTCCTTAAACGGGTATAACGCTAATGGTTTTTTGACTGAAATTAACAAATGTGGAGAAGCACCATTACAAAAGTATATGTGAAATAAAGACGTGCATGCGAGCCCACCCTTGTCGGCCCTATGGTAGCTTTGATGAAACCTTTGAGCGGGCATACCTCCCTGCAAACCCTGTATCCCCTCCCTTCCCCTAAAATCCCTTCTCCTTGTTTGTCTATAGCTTCCTCTGTCCGAATGACTCGTCGTACGGTCAAGGCCAAGCCTAAGCCCAAGTCCCATCAATCCCTACCGGTATATTTTACATACTTTGGCTACTTTCCTAGGTTCTTTTAGCAAAAAAGTCTTTCAGACTCAGCCCACCCATCAACCTGCTCATTCCTCCCACCCTGTCTCCCCTAAGGATTGTTTGAAATGCTGTCTAACATCTTGCCAATCAGTTGTCTGGCTGCTTTTGTCAGCATTTTCGCTGCTTTTTGTCAGTCAGACGCAGAACTGATGGTGCCACATTGGTGGGTCAGTTGTATGTCAATTGCTTCTCGAGCTGCCACGGTTCTCAGAAAAATGCTACCTAATGAACGTCTTCTACATATTGGCACCCAATACAATGTTTAGAGTCCGTTATCTTATAGGTTTAATGTAACTAGAATAATAAAGAAATTGGTGAAAAAAAAAAAATAAGAAAATAAAAATTATAAATTAATTTTAGTTTTGAAAGAAATCTCATGGAAAATGATATAGATAATATGTATGTGTTTTATGCCTCGAATGAATGTGTTGGTTTTGTTTTGCAGCCCTTAAACACTCCAATGCGGCTATTGCCCTGGTATCTACTGTTCTGCCCGCAACCAATATGTCATATGAGTACTTGTGTTCTGTCTCTGATTACAAGATGGACTACATAAAGACCAGTCTTGTCTAGAGTACTACCAACAAGCTACACGGCAAGAGATCAGTCTTGTGTTCTGTTCTCCCTACAAGCTACACTACGTGGGAGCAGTCTTTGCCTTCTGTTCTGCCCACAATCCGCACTGCGTGAGAGCAATCTTTGAGATTTGTTCCGCCCACAAACTGCACTACGTGAGAGCAGTCTTTGTGTTCTGTTTTGTACACAAGCTACACTCCATCGAGAACAGTCTTTGTGTTTGTTTTTGCTCTGCCCAAAAGCTGCGCTATGTGAGAACATTTTTTGTGTTCTGTTCTTCCCACAAGGTACCACCGTGAGGTGAGTCTCTGGTGTTTGTTCAGTGGCCAAATTGCACTACATCAGAGCAGTTAGTTTCTGTTTATGTTCTGCCGAAAATAAGCACTATGTGAGAGCAGTCGTTGTATTCTGTTCTGCCCACATGATGCACAACGTGAGAGCAGTCTTTGTGTTCAGTTCTGCCCCCCCGGTGGGCTCTGCGTAAGATCTGTCTTTGGGTTTTGTTTTGGCCACAATCTGCACTACGTCAGAGCAGTCGTTGATTTCTGTTCTGCCCACCATGCTGCACTACGTCACTAGAAGCAGTCTTTTCTGTTTCAGTTCTGCCACAAGCTGCACTGCGTGAGATCAGTCATTGTGTTAATTCTCCCTACAAGCTGCACTACGTGAGAGCAGCAATTGTGTTCTGTTCTGCCCACAACCAGCATACACCAATTTATGTGAGTCTCCTGTGTTCTGTTCTGATTACAGGATGAACTACGTTAAATGAGTCTTTGTGTTGAGTTCTGCCCACAAGCTACACTGTATGAGATCAGTCTTTGTGTTTTGTTCTACCTACAAGCTACACTGCGTGAGATCAGTCTTTGTCTTCTGTTTCTGCCCAAAAGCTGCACTATGTGAGAACCAGTTTTTGTGTTCTGTTCTGCCGCCAAAAGCTGCCCACGTGAGAGCAGTCTTTGTGTTCTGTTCTGCCCACATGATGCACTACGTGAGAGCAGTCATTGTGTTTTAATCTCCCTACAATCTGCACTATGTGAGAGCAGCAATTTTGTTCTGTTCTGCCCACAAGCACAACCTGCATACATGATATCAGCCTTTGTGTTCTGTTTGCAATTACAGGATGAACTACATTAAATCAGTCTTTGTGTTGAGTTCTGCCCACGAGCTACACTGCATGAGATGAGATTCTTTGCTGGTTCTGTTCTCCCTACAAGCTGCTCTTACGTGAGGGCAGTGGTTGTGTTCTGTTCTACCCACAAGCTGCCGCTATCTCGGAGCAAGTCTTTGCCTTCTGTTCTGCCCACAATCTACACTGCATCAAGAGCGATCTTTGAGATTTTGTTACACCCCACAAATTCCCCTACATTAGAGCAGTTTTTGTGTTCTGTTTTGTACACAAGCTACACTACATGAGAACAGTCTTTGTGTTCTGTTCTGCCCAAAAGCTGAACTATGTGAGAACAGTAAATATAAATAATAGCATGTGAATATAGACGTATAGCCGTATATTTCACCGAAATTGATTTGCGTTATATTTTTGTCATTATTTGTTTTGGGTCAAAAATAGAGAAGATAACACCTATTTTCTTTTCCGGTTACCGTCTACTATCGTCTACTAACGACTATTTTTAGAGCTCTGGAGAGGCGTTTTGAAGGCCAGAACATCGGCCAAACAAGCATGGGAACGCTGCGACGGCAAGCCTTTATGCAACCTTGATTCTCAGCGACACCTTTTGTGCAGTTATGGGCCGTTCTTACACCCTTTTCTCAGCCTTGTCCCATCCTCAAACTCTCACTCACTGTGCTCTGGCTGCGATGGTTGACATGACTGGGTGGCTGATGGAAGTTTTGGCTGTGATTTCGGCAATTGTACTGACGTGGAAGCCACAATGTCTGCCATTTGAGTTAAAGCTGGAGCTGAAGTTGCCTTGGGCAAAGTTACAGTGGCCTGCAGATTAGTAGTGGAGTGAAATGCGCACTTTGTGCAGTAGGGAGTAGGGCAGATGGGCCGAGTATTATGTCGTCACTGTAGATATCTAGCTGTAGATAGGGGATTGAATTTGTAAATATGGGTCGCAATCGAACCCATGTGGAGGAGAAAGAAGACGACATACACACTTCACCTCCACCAGCTCCTTCAAAGCCCCGCCCCAGCACCAGCCCCCTCCTGAACAGTCTTGAGCCGATCGAGGACATCAAGTCCCTCTTCAGCTCCCTGCCCGCCATCCTGGAGGCCGGTCTCCACACACCGCCCACTCCTGTCAGCCAATCGACTGCGCAGCCCCAGGTCCTGTTTATGATTGCTGCAGTGCTGGTGGGGGAGCCCGGACTGTCCGCTGAGCTGGTGGACGCAGATGAAGCGGCGTCGCATGACCGCACACCACAATGAAGTTCATCATCGACAAGGCCCGACGTCCTCGCTCGGGTCGCTTGTCTCCGTTCTTACCTCAGCACCCCACCTCTAGCGCCTCTGCTGAGCGTCTCTTTAGCGCAATGGGCCTAATGATAGATGGACGCCAAAATCGTCTCTCTTTGCCCAGCATCGATTTAGAAACCATTTTCAATTTCAACACAAAAGTCCTTGACCTTCTCGAATTCTGAGCCTTTCGATGCTTCTGCAGGTACCTTTCTTGAACAGCTTCCTTTTTGCTTTCAGGCGTTTTCGTTTCAGAAAAGCATCCTCAAAAGTGCAGCATCATAAAGCAAAGCAGAGTATTAAGCAGTGCAGTGCCAGAAATTAACATTAAAATAATTATTATTTCATTTAATTTTGAGTTTCACTTTGAGATGGTCAAGTAGTCACTGCATGACGCGTACATACACTAAGTGCGCACACACTAACTGCGCGATCTGCTGCTGTAGCTGTAGAGCAATACGTTTTGTATGTACTTCGTTCAGTTACGTATTGCTCTACAGCTACAGCAGCAGATCGCGCAGTTAGTGTGTGCGCACTTAGTGTATGTACGCGTCATGCAGTGACTACTTGACCATCTCAAAGTGAAACTCAAAATTAAATGAAAATAATAATTATTTTAATGTTAATTTCTGGCACTGCACTGCTTAATACTCTGCTTTGCTTTATGATGCTGCACTTTTGAGGATGCTTTTCTGAAACGAAAACGCCTGAAAGCAAAAAGGAAGCTGTTCAAGAAAGGTACCTGCAGAAGCATCGAAAGGCTCTGGAATTCGAGAAGGTCAAGGACTTTTGTGTTGAAATTGAAAATGGTTTCTAAATCGATGCTGGGCAAAGAGAGACGATTTTGGCGTCCATCTATCATTAGGCCCATTGCGCTAAAGAGACGCTCAGCAGAGGCGCTAGAGGTGGGGGTGCTGAGGATACGGATAGCCACCCGAGCGAGGATGTTGGGCTTGTCGATGATGAACTTGATCGTGGTGTGCGGCTTACGATGCCGCTTCATCTGCGTCCACCAGCTCAGCGGACAGTCCGGGGGCTCCCCCACCAGCACTGCAGCAATCATAAACAGGACCTGGGGCTGCGCAGTCGATTGGCTGACAGGAGTGGGCGGTGTGTGGAGACCGGCCTCCAGGATGGCGGGCAGGGAGCTGAAGAGGGACTTGATGTCCTCGATCGGCTCAAGACTGTTCAGGAGGGGGCTGGTGCTGGGGCGGGGCTTTGAAGGAGCTGGTGGAGGCTGAAGTGTGTATGTCGTCTTCTTTCTCCTCCACATGGGTTCGATTGCGACCCATATTTACAAATTCAATCCCCTATCTACAGCTAGATATCTACAGTGACGACATAATACTCGGCCCATCTGCCCTACTCCCTACTGCACAAAGTGCGCATTTCACTCCACTACTAATCTGCAGGCCACGTAACTTTGCCCAAGGCAACTTCAGCTCCAGCTTTAACTCAAATGGCAGACATTGTGGCTTCCACGTCAGTACAATTGCCGAAATCACAGCCAAAACTTTCATCAGCCACCCAGTCATGTCAACCATCGCAGCCAGAGCACAGTGAGTGAGAGTTTGAGGATGGGACAAGGCTGAGAAAAGGGTGTAAGAACGGCCCATAACTGCACAAAAGGTGTCGCTGAGAATCAAGGTTGCATAAAGGCTTGCCGTCGCAGCGTTCCCATGCTTGTTTGGCCGATGTTCTGGCCTTCAAAACGCCTCTCCAGAGCTCTAAAAATAGTCGTTAGTAGACGTTAGTAGACGGTCACCGGAAATGAAAATAGGCGTTATCTTCTCTATTTTTGACCCAAAACATATAACGCCTAACATATAACGTAAATCAATTTTGAGGAAATATACGGCTATACGTCTATATTCACATGCTATTATTTATATTTACTGTTCTCACATAGTTCAGCTTTTGGGCAGAACAGAACACAAAGACTGTTCTCATGTAGTGTAGCTTGTGTACAAAACAGAACACAAAAACTGCTCTGACGTAGTGCAGTTTGTGGGCGGAACAAATCTCAAAGATTGCTCTCACGCAGTGTAGATTGTGGGCAGAACAGAAGGCAAAGACTGCTCCCAGATAGTGCAGCTTGTGGGTAGAACAGAACACAACGACTGCCCTCACGTAGCGCAGCTTGTAGGGAGAACAGAACACAAAGACTGATCTCATGCAGTGTAGCTTGTGGGCAGAACTCAACACAAAGACTGATTTAATGTAGTTCATCCTGTGATCGGAACAGAACACAAAGGCTGATATCACGTATGCAGGTTGTGCTTGTGGGCAGAACAGAACAAAATTGCTGCTCTCACATAGTGCAGATTGTAGGGAGATTAAAACACAATGACTGCTCTCACGTAGTGCATCATGTGGGCAGAACAGAACACAAAGACTGCTCTCACGTGGGCAGCTTTTGGGCAGAACAGAACACAAAAACTGTTCTCACATAGTGCAGCTTTTGGGCAGAACAGAAGACAAAGACTGATCTCACGCAGTGTAGCTTGTAGGGAGAACAAAACACAAAGACTGATCTCATACAGTGTAGCTTGTGGGCAGAACTCAACACAAAGACTGATTTAATGTAGTTCATCCTGTAATCAGAACAGAACACAAAGACCGATATCGTGTATGCTGGTTGTGGGCAGAACAGAACACAATTGCTGCTCTCACGTAGTGCAGCTTGTAGGGAGATTAGAACACAATGACTGATCTCACGCAGTGCAGCTTGTGGGCAGAACTGAACACAAAGACTGCTCTCACGTAGTGCAGCATGTGGGCAGAACAGAAATCAACGACTGCTCTGACGTAGTGCAGATTGTGGCCAGAACAAAACTCAAAGACAGATCTTACGTAGTGCATCTTGTGGGCAGAACTGAACACAAAGACTGCTCTCACGTTGTGCATCATGTGGGCAGAACAGAATACAACGACTGCTCTCACATAGTGCATCTTTTGGGCAGAACAGAACACAACGACTGCTCTCATGTAGTGCATCTTGTCATCAGAACAGAACACAAAGACTGATCTCACGTGGGCAGCTTGTGGGCAGAACAGAACACAAAAAATGTTCTCACATAGTGCAGCTTTTGGGCAGAACAGAACACAAAGACTGTTCTCATGTAGTGTAGCTTGTGTACAAAACAGAACACAAAGACTGCTCTCACGTAGTGCAGTTTGTGGGCGGAACAAATCTCAAAGATTGCTCTCACGCAGTGCGGATTGTGGGCAGAACAGAAGGCAAAGACTGCTCCCACGTAGTGTAGCTTGTAGGGAGAACAGAACACAAAGACTGATCTCTTGCCGTGTAGCTTGTTGGCAGAACTCAACACAAAGACTGCTCTCATGTAGTTCATCTTGTAATCAGAACAGAACACAAATACTGATATCACATATTGCGGTTGTGGGCAGAACAGAACACAATTGCTGCTCTCACGTAGTGCAGATTGTAGGGAGATTAGAACACAATGACTGATCTCACGCAGTGCATCTTGTGGCAGAACTGAACACAAAGACTGATCTAACGTAGGGCAGCATGTGGGCAGAACAAAACACAACGACTGCTCTCACGTAGTGCAGCGTGTGGGCAGAACAGAACACAATGACTGATCTCACGTAGTGCAGCTTGTGGGGAGAACAAATCTCAAAGAGTACTCTTACGCAATGCAGCTTGTGGGCAGACTGAACACAAAGACTGTGCTCACGTAATGCAACACACAACACATCCTAAAGTTTTTCCTTGCTACGCTGGGCAATAGCCGGATAGCTAGCAGGAAAGTCCTACAGTCTGAACAACTACGTTTCCCCTCTCTCCAGGGCAATAGCCGCAAATGGAGTGTTTCAGGGTCGCACAGCACATCAAACTCAACCTGAGGGCAATACACATCATCAAAAGGTTTTCCCTGCTAAGCTGGGCAATAGCCGGATAGCTAGCGGGAAAGTCCTGGAAGACTTATCAAATCCTACCTCCCTCTCTCCAGGGCAATAGCCGCATTGGAGTGTTTAAGGGCTGCAAAACAAAACCAACACATTCATTCGAGGCATAAAACACATACACATATTATCTATATCATTTTCCATGACATTTCTTTCAAAACTAAAATTAATTTATAATTTTTAATTTCTTTTTTTCCCCAATTTCTTTATTATTCTAGTTACATTAAACCTATAAGATAACGGACTCTAAACATTGTGTCGGGTGCCAAAATGTAGAAGACGTTCATTAGGTAGCATTTTTTCTGAGAACCCTGGCATCTCGAAAAGCAATTGATATACGACTGACCCACCACTGTGGCACCATCAGTTCTGCGTCTGACTGATAAAAAGCAGTGAAAATGCCGACAAAAAGCAGCCAGACAACTGATTGGCAAGATGTTAGTCAGCATTTCAAAAAATCCTTGGGGGAGACATGGTGGGAAGAATGAGCAGGTTGATGGGTGGGCTGAGCCTGAAAGACTTTTTTCGCTAAAAGCACCTAGGAAAATAGCCAAAGTATGTAAAATATACCGGTAGGGATTGATGGGACTTAAGCTTAGGCTTGGCCTTGACTGTACGACGAGTCATTCTGACAGAGGAAGCTATAGACAAACAAGGAGAAGGGATTGTTAGGGGAAGGAAGGGGATGCAGGGTTTGCAGGGAGGTATGTCCGCTCAAAGGTGTCATCAAAGCTACCGTAGTGCCGACAAGGGTGGGCTCGCATGCACGTCTTTATCTCACCTTTACTTTTGTAATGGCACGTCTCCAAGTTTGTTAATTTCAGTCAAAAAACTATTAGCGTTATACCCGTTTAAGGAACAACTATCCACTACTTTCCTTTCTTTCTTCTGTAATCACTTTTTTATGCTCTCTACAATATGAATTATAAAACAAGTTAATAATTTTTATTTTAAAACTATTTTCATACAATGATATGTGTATTAAGCCGCAGTATGCCTCCTGCCAAGGCTGGCATAAACCGGAACAAGAGTAATTAATCAGAAAAAAGTTTACCGGGTCATTTATGAGGATGACCGCCGAATGGGAACACTTTAGAATCAAAAATGTGTGTGCTACCCAATCACTTTTCAGTGTGTAGCGTGGTAGGCCTGGATACCAAACTGAAAAATCGGTATAGTGGTACCTGGCATGGTCTGCCTTTAAGAGACCAAAAAAAACCCCAAAAAACCAAAAATAACCATGAATTACTACCAAAACAATTCCCATTTACCCCTATCTAGGGACCGCCTCCGGGCCAGTCACCTAGCAAGGGGAACCCCTTACTCCTCCTCGAGGGGGGTCCGGGTTGGAGAGGAAGTTTCCGACCCCTACGTTAGACAAAACACGCGGCGCAACAGTGCATTCAGACGGGATATCCCTACACAACAACCTAGAGGACCAAGGTTAAACATAGACTCGAGTGTCAGGGAAATTAAAGGGAACATTCTCTTTACGAAACATGGCAAGCTGATAGAAAAACAAAACAATACTCTACACGAGAGAGAGATAGAGTATACGCAGAGGTGTGGAAGATGTGGCATGTGTGCCATGTTCAAGGACAGGAACGGGACAATCACCAGTTCACATGGAAATAGAAAATTCAAACCTAGTCTGAAAACAAAACCAGGGTGTGACAACAAAGTAGTAGTATACTGTCTCAGTTGTCCAATAGAAGGCTGTGGAATGAAATACGTGGGACTCACAAGGCAATTAGTGAAAACTAGAATGAGTGAACACAGACGGCAAATATTCAAAGGGGAACTAGACACGCCAGTATATAGGCACTTTGGAAAATTTCATGACGGACCAGTAATGCCTGTGCTGCAAATCCTGGAACAGATAGAGGAAGGAGAGGAGCAAAAAGAAGAGGGGACTAGGTTAGAAGATAGAGAAAGAGACTGGACTCTAGCACTGAACACTGTTTGGCCATGGGGACTGAACACTAACATTCTCAGATCTGGTACTATAGGCTTTTAAACAGATCCAGTAGACCGGAGAAATACACCTTGGTTCAGAATTCAGACAGATCGAGCCGTGGAAAGGGGGAGTTGCAAAATCAGAGGGCATTGCAAGGGGGAGCAGCTGAAGATATCAGAAGGTAGCGACTGTGAAAACATTTTAGATTACCTTAGAGTAGTACAAACAGATACTAAGAAAATTTATATTGTCTTACACAGCTTGAAAAACAGCAAACTGCTAAAAGCCTCCTTAGCCTCTTCTAGTTTCCTGGCTTATGATGACTGGGCTGGCGAGTGGCTTTTGTGGATTGTGAAGGCCGGGGATGGAACTTGCACCACCACTCCCAAATGTTCCCCTGGGCTCTTGAGTTCCACCTGGATTCACTTCTCCTTGTTTGTGTCTCAGGCTGTTAGGATGCGTTGCTTTCTTGAGCGATTCCTTCAATTCCCATTCTTCCCCGTGGTGCGTCATTTAGTTGCTCCTTTTTGAGCTGTCTTTCTCCTGATGTTCTGTTGTTCCTCTCTGACGGCTGGCTCTCAAAGGGAAGGATGGCAGGCAGGAAAGGCAGTAAAGCACGCATCGCAGCAGCGGCAACAAGGAAAGCAAGGGAAAGGCGATGGTGATGGCGCAGAGAAGCTGTTGCAGAACTCCGAGGTGGGCTTCAGCATCACCACTGGCGGCGAGCGACGCTTCTTGCTCTATGCCACCGTCCGTTGTTCTCCTCCTTCCTTGCGTTGTTTCTCCACGTGGCTCGCGATGGAGGCAATCGTGAGTGTGAGCGGGAGCGGGAGCGTGCCGATGAAGAAGATGCTCCCAGAGCATCCAGTCGCCGCGTCCGCTTGGAGCTCCCTCCGTTCGCCATGGCCTTGTCGGCTCTCAAGTAACAGTCTGAGTCTAGGGAGAATCATCCGAAAATGCAAAAATCAGGCACATCTGGCCCCAGAAACAGTTAGGGAAGCAGAATTTACATGGAAACTACCAGAGCAGGTAAGAGGGTTTGCGCTAAATTACTCGAGGTTCCTGAAAAAACTAGACAGCAGTGAAATGGGCAAGATTCTGGGGAACGGATGCAACTGCTCCAGCAAACCAGAGAGAATCAAGGTAGACGGGCATGTGCTCACAGGGGATCTGTCATGGCTGGAAAAGGAGACAAGGACAATACTCGAAAAGGAGCTAAAATTCAGATCCCCCAATGGGGAGGGAACATTGGCAAGTGGTAGAACAGCTGTCAATACACTGATAGAGTGGCTACATGAAGAGTTTGGGAAAGGGAGAATACAATGGGAGGACCTAGACAGAGTATAGGAGGTACTGTACACCAAAATTGTAGCAACAAAGCAAAAATTGGAAGGTCAGGGCATGGCAGAGCTGACAGACTACAGCCGTATTCAGGCACTAAAGACAGCGCTGAAGAAAATACACAGAGTATACGTAATAACTCCAGTGGATAAGGCAGCCAACAACGTAGCAATCATCTGCAAAAAGGGTTACATTATCCGCCTGAACAGGGAGATGGGAGTGGAAGACAAGGACGGGGATCATATTTTCGAAGGGAACGCAACCTATGCTCCGGTGACAGGACTGAGTGAGGAGGAACTAATGGACAGGCACAGTACGATACTTACTAGATTTGGACTAGGTAGACTTGACCCGGACAACAAAACGATTCCAGGCATATGGATGTCTCCAAAGTTTCATAAAAATCCAGTAGGGGCCAGGTTCTTTGCAGGTGCGAAGAGAAGTAGCCTGAAAGCACTGGGTCTAAAATGACAAACATACTAAAAGAAATAGGTTTGCACTGGGAAAGATACTGCAGGAATATAGGCGAACGAAAGGGGATAGACCTATTTTGGAGCATTAAAAACTGTCAAGCTATTACGACTCTAATTAGAACAGGAGGAGGGAAACCTAATCCAGAAATGGTCACAGCAGACTTCAGTACGTTGTTTACCGCATTAGAGCATGAACTGGTCAAGAAAATGTTAGTGGAGATAGTGGAAATTGTGTTCTCAAGGAACAAATACATTTCTCGAAACAGTCCTGCGTACTGTCACAACTCAGAGGCAAGGAAATAATTGAGCTACACAAAATTAGACGTTATAGAAATGATAGACGTTATAATAGTTGAGGCTTTTGTGTTCTATGGGTGGGTAATTTTTAGACAAACAAAAGGGATCAGTATGGGTACTAGCTGCAGTCCGCTAATTGCGGACATGGTGCTTTCGAAATTAGAATATAATTATTTGATCAGAGCAGAGAACATAGGTATGGCCAAAAAATTAAAGGGCACAAGAAGATATATTGATGACATTATCTGCTTCAATGGGAACAATTTGAGAACAGCGGCAGAGAGCATGTATCCAGCTTCGTTGCCACTGGGTTATGATAAAGTACAAGATGGGGAACTGAACTTCCTTGACTTAAGCATAAAAGAAGATGGAAGGGGCAGGAAAATTTATGGCAAGCGTAGGGCGTTTTCCTTCACAGTCATCAGTCTACCAGACAAAACAAGTAATCAACCAATGCAGCTAGGGCTAAACACCTTTTTCAGTCAAATGTTGCGATTCATTCGGATCTGCAGGACTTGGGTTAATCTAAAGGAGAACATAACAATCTTATGCAGTACACTGAGGGAGAGAAACTATCACAACGGAGAACTAAAAAACGTGGTGGTAAAGCTGGCAAACCGATACCCACAGCTCATACACATGGCGGAAGGAGCCACCAAAAGGAGAATTATTGAAGTAGTATTTAATCTGAAGGTTTAATCTAAATTATACAGGTCGAGATGGGAGCACACAAGGCGAGCTACGGACGAGAAGGGCATCGGATCAGTGCGCAGGCGAAAGCAACTACTACAATTCATCTGGTTTGAAGGTAAATAATACCCATCGGAACTGTGACGCCTGCGCCAATTGTCTGTTGCGCTTTGCCTAAAAGTGCTTTACAGACAGAAGAAGACTGCTCAAAGACCACCAAGAACAAGATAAGACCCCCTTTGCATCAACTTTCTGATAACATATACTTGTTTACAACTTGTATAATAAATACCTTTTCTATATTTTCTCAATTAATTCCTTTATGGCTAATAAATTGAGAATACCATTTAAATTACTCATAGATGAACTAGTGCAGAAAACCGTTGAAGAAGGTGCCAAAGCTCTACTGGAGGAAGGAATACAGGCTGCTGAAAAAATCACCAATGAAGGAGCTCACAGCTGAAGCATTTAAGCGTCACCCACACAAAAACCGTTACCAAGATTAATCTTGTTGGGATCACACCAGGTTAGTGCTGAGTACAAACAATAACAAAAACAGCAGTGATTACATTCATGTCAATTTCGTAGATTTTTTTGGTAGGGTCCTTTTATGCCGAGCACTTGGAAATGCAGTAAGGCAGACGAGAGAGTGAAGTAGGGCAATTAGAAGGTGAGTTGCTTAAGGGCATTGGGATCGATTGCTTCAAAGAGGGCTGCTGCCACTCGCCTAGCTCTGCTATCACTTTTCACTTCTGTGCGAGGCTCAGCGATGCCCACCGCGGCCCAGGGTAGGGAGTTCCAGAGACAGCGAAGGCGCACTGGTTGGAGGCGATTGAGACGCTCCCGTGTAGGGTCTCCAATATCTTTTAGCCGCCAGAAATGGGTTGAGGGAAGGGTAGCAAGTTCTGAGGCTCGGCGGGAGTTTCTGGTGAAGTGACGATGTTGTGGGGCTGCAGGGGCACCCTCCTCCTCCTCGATCCACCGGCCATATGATCGCCCTTGAGTTAGACATTTCCACACAAAGAGAAAGGACTGTTCGAAGAGCAGGCGGTCATAGGAGGGTAGGGCTGCTCTTTCCAGCACGGCATCTCTTTCTCCTGTCCAGTCCCCAAGCGCCACCCTAGCCTGCCTTCCAAACAGGCTTCGAACTCGGGCAGCCGCTCTGAAACCTAAGCAATTCATTGCAACTCAAGGACCAATTGAGGATGTACCAGGCCAGTTTGACTGTACAATTCCTGACTTTTGGAATATGGTATGGGAACAAAATGTATCAGTCATAATAATGCTATGTCAAACTGTAGAAGGTGGAAAAGCAAAATGCGCACAATACTGGCCAGACAAGGAGGGAACAAAATGCAAATGGGGCGACCTACAAATAGAAGCTAAAGAACATTCTGAGCGGAACATCCAAGAACACAATATATTGATCACTACCCTTGAAGTATCCAAAGATGGCTATGCTGAGCCAAGGCAAGTGTTTCATTTTCTTCACACCAACTGGCCAGACCGAAAATGTCCTCCTTCTGAGTATCCCATTGTTGAATTCATTGTACGATGCCATGCAACACAAGAAAGCATGTGAAGCAAATGATTTGAATCCGGACAACTCACCTATGCTTGTGCATTGTTCTGCAGGGATTGGAAGATATGGCACATTTCTGGCCATTGACATTGCTTTAAACCTTATTAATAATTTTGGTGCAATCAATGTTAAGGAAGTAATACGGCTACTTAGAACCCAGCGAAATTTTGCTGTGCAAACACCTATTCAATATGTGTGCGTTTATCAAGCAATATTAGAATATGCAGCAAAACACAAGAATGTTCAGTTTGATACAGCAAAGTTTGCTAAGGAAGTTGCACGAGTTAGACAATAAATTTTCATATCCCATTTGTAACTTTACATTCTTAGTTAATCTTTTCCATAAGATGTTTACATTTGTTATATTTTTCTCTTCTCTGACCTTAAATAAAATGTATGTATGAATGTAAAAAATAAATTATGAAGAATAATTGGCTGACACCTGGTTCCCCCCCATGAGATTTCCCCCCCAAGCAATAACCCCCCCTCATGAAAGTTTTCCCCCCATGAAGGTTCCCCCCAAGAATTTTACCTATACCCATACACCCTGCGCTAACTCGTCCCCTAGTTGATACGGCTCAGCAGTAAAACTAGGTGAAAATAGGTGAAATTGTGTCTTGGGGGGGGGGGGGGAACTAGTCGTCGAAATCGACGACTAGTTCCCCCCCCCAATACACAATTTCACCTATTATCAACTAGGGGACGTGTTACCGCAGGGTGTGTGGGTATTGGTGAAAATCTTTGGGGGGGGGAGGGGAACCTTCATGGGGGGGTCATCCCCTTGGGGGGCCGGTAACCCTCCATGGTGGGGGGGGGGGGTTGGCCATGGGGGGGGGGGGGGAACTAGGTGTGAGCCGAATAATTAATTATAATTTGAATAATAATAAATCATATTTTACTGATGAAGAAAGAAGATTAAACTTTTAAAGGTTTAGAATTTGTGTGATCATTTCACTTCTGTGATTTTAAGCTTTGGAACGAATTATTGAATAATAGTAAATAACAATAATTCAAAAGAAATTTTATAAATAAAAATAAAAAGTTTAAATCTTGCGTTTATATAAAATTGCAGTGTAACGATGTGGCGCCAGTTTACTTCTATCTGGTCTTCATAGGCTTCCACCAGGCTGTGGTGAACAAGCAGGTCATCACCAACTTCGTCTTGCGGCATTCTAAATGGTTTTTGTGCCTACAAATAGCATCATATAGATAATTTTGGACGTAGATTATGATCCTGGCAGCCCTTTGCTTCTAGCTGGTCTCCATGAGCTTGCACTAGGCTGTGGTGAACAAGCAGCCCATCATCAACTTCATCTGGAGGCATATTAAAGGGTTTTTGACCCTACAATTAGCATCATATAGGTAATTTGGGATGTAGATTATGGTATGTTTTTCATGGGCTTCGACCAGGCCTTGCCCCTGTATGAAGTGGATGGAATTATTATATAGTGGGTTATACTAACCCAAAAAGTACCTTACTTTGATGACAATTTATTTGGTCAAAATGTAGTTGGCTCCCAAATTTTGCAGACTTTACTCCTTAGGTGAAATATAATTTGTTTTTAATTTTAAGTCCAAATTTTTTCTATTTTTTGAAAACTCTCATATGTAGGTGAAATTAAACTGAGGCATATTTTTGTGGTCAATTAATTGCAATGGAGATAGGTAGCAGAGTCAGTTAAAAAACTGTTTGCTGCGCATATTTTTTAAACATGTTGCCTCATTTTACTTTTTTTCGGGACCTCAGATTTAAATACACTTATTAGTATTTTGGTCAGGTGCTCTCTTATCATTAATTAATCCAGTTTTACATTGGACTGACAATAATTTTACAGTGCACAAAGTTCACAAACAACAAGTATATGGCGCAAAGCGCAATAGGTGACCGCGGAGCGCACCACCTTCCAGCTTACACTATGAATGCATGGAATTTTGTCACTGCTAAGAGCAAGTCTGTGGTTTCTCAACCATTTTCGAAAGTAAGCACATATTTGGAATCGCTATATATGACTTGTGAACAAAAAAACTCAAGTCCTCTGTTCAATTCTTAGCCGTTCAGATGTTACTGATTATTGATGACATTGCCATGCATGAAAGTTTGCCACTCAAGAAAGGAAGTCTGTGGTTTCTCAACCATTTTTAAAAGTAAACACAGATTTGGAATTGCTATATACGACTTGTGAACAAAAAAACTCACGTCTTCTGTGCAATTCTTAGCCGTTCAGCTGTTACTGATTATTGATG
>JASANA010010857.1:0-27248 GCA_030248095.1 Ptycholaimellus sp. GST1_10 | reverse complement strand
AGCAATACGTAACTGAACGAAGAGCAACTAAACATATAACCTTACGTATTGCTCATGAACACGTACAGCGTCGCGGAGTTCCGCATCCTGGAGGGCATCCACTCCAGACCTCAAAAGGTCTCCTGCCCCCCACCCTCCTCCTTACCCAGCCCAGCAGTAAGAGGTTGGTGGTGTACCATGCCTACAGAAACCTGGACAGCTTCCTGCTCTGCTTTCACTAGCATGCCGACGAATTGGCCAACTGCAATCAATTCGCCGCCCGCCAGACTTTGAACTATCCATTGAGATATGCAAATTCTATCTACATCTATTTCAACGAATCCAAAAGGAGGCAAGAGTGGCACTAAACATAAAGTTTACGTAACTCTTCAAAGCCTCTTTTGGAGCGGCCTTTGGACAGCTCCATTCTGGCAGTTCCTCCAACTCCGCATCTGCCTCTCAGACTCAGCGCCTGTAAACCCGAGGTAGTTGCCAACGTCATCCCGAGCTGCGTAAAAACTCATCGTGGCCATCGATAAGTGCAACCTGCTTATCGTCATCCCAAGCTGCATCAACTTCTTTCCAACCCTTAACCTGCAGTAATTGCGATGGTCAGTGAGGCGATGGTGTTTGAGGTGAGACCAACCGGGTCTTAGGACGTTGTGTTTTGGATCGATCTCAATGCCCAGCTCAATTCGTCCCAATTGGCCAATCATAATGGGGTAGGGTGTTTCATCTGTCATATAATAATGGACTGGTCGACACGGTTGGACATTGTTGTACCCGCCTGGGGAAAGGGGCAGGTTGGTATAGTGCATGGGATGGATTGTCTGTTGTTCGGTGATGTGCATCTCCTCATTGGGGCCCTCACGGACGGAGAGGCCGTGTTTGTGGATGTGTGGCAAGGGGTGGATTAGAGCCAGCTTGGAGGTAGGAGGGGGTGTGCAGGCCGAGATCTGAAGGAGCCCAGGTCGACCACCAGATTTATCCAAGGTCCAAGAGGAATGGTGGGGAAGATGTGATGAACACCCGCTGTGCCTTTGATCCATGCTGGGTTGAACTTTGGTGTGGAAGCAAACAGTGGCCTGCATTCTGGTGGTGGGGTGCGGATAGCTGTGAGTTCCATAAAGTCTGGTAGGGTGGCGTCATCATATGTGGGAAAGGGTAAGGTTGGGGACAATGTGCGGGCACATGATGTGGAATGGTCGAGTGAGGTCGTGCTGCTGCCTTCTGGCTGCTGAACGTGAGGGTAGAGGAATCCTGTTTGGGGGTTTGCAAAAGTGACAGCAGTGATAGTTATGCCGGTTCTACGACAGTTTGCACCCGCGACAGTTTGCACCTGACACTTTGCACCCGACAGTTTGCACCCGCGAGACTTTGCACCCCGACAGTTTGCACCTGACATTTTGCACCCAAAACATATGTAAATCTTTCCCTACTGTTTTTTTCTACATAAATTCTTCAGCAGTTAAGCAACTGATATATGTGGATCTTTCTTTCAAGCTGTCCAGATTTCTTTCAAACACAACACCCCCAATGACGTGATAGGATTTAATTGTGTTAACAGTTGTTTTCGAGCTGGTGCACTTTCCTTGAATTACAGGCCACAGAATGCGCAGAGTTTCAGCTCGATTCGTTGCAAAATGGAGAGAGGGCAATATGATGGAGTGTTATTGCTGAAAAAATTGACTTGAGAAAACTGGCTTTTTCTTGCAAATTATGCTTTAAAATTGATAAAATCTGCTTCAAATAGTTACTTTCTGCACCAATTAACCCCGAACCAGGCTCGTCGAAGAAGATTTGATTGAGCCTAAAATTGGTTAAAAACTTTGTAAAATATGAAGAACTTAAAGCGTCTGGACGGAGAGAACTGCAAACAAAGCTCAGAGTTGAACACTGTGCCTTCCAGAGGAAGAACAGATCAAAACCTCAAAACAGGAACAAAAGATAACAAAAAGAGAAAAATTCATTCGAAGAATCGATTTAATGAATTTATCTAAATGAAACTTTATGTGAAACACCATTGCCAAGCTAAACTCTTAAGAGAAAAGTATCAACTTAAGATCTTACACTGGCAATGCACCTGAATAAAAGGGGCTTGGGTGCTGACACTTTACTTTGATCTCCTTGTGCCAGGTCAATGAAATTAATTTGGTGACAGGAGGCAATTTTTGGGGAAAACATTTTGAATGCAAAATTCCAGGTTCAAATAGTTCTGAAAACATAACTTGGGGAAAAATGTTGGGTGCAAAGTGCCTGATGCAAAGTGTCGGGTGCAAAAAATCCCGGGTACATACTGTCGGGGTGCAAACTATCGGGTGCAAACTGTCGGGTGCAAACTGTCACGGGTGCAAACTGTCGTGCCACCGTTATGCCGGGTGGGGCATGTTTGCCTGAGAAGTGTGGTGGGACAATTGTAAGATATTTGTGGGGTGGGCGCAGGGGTGGGGGTCCTGGCCTTGGTAGGGAAGGGACGAGTTCTGTGTATATGGTTGTGGAAGAGAATGGAACTGACGCCACATCATATGTTAGAAGCGCGATTGGATGAACTGGGCCATCTTCTGGTGATGGAAGGTCTTGCATTCGCCTATACAACTGAGCGGCCGCCTTAGGGTGGAAGTAGCGGATAATCTTCAGTGCAGTAGGGCCATAGGAATTGGGTCCAGGGATGATGACATATCGTGGAGCCAGGACAATGACGTAGTCGAGCCAGTGCAATGAATCGTTGCCCAGACATATTTGAAAGGGTGCTTCGTGTGTGACATAGCACTGGAAGGGACAGGGTGTTGTGTGGGCGGGTTCGTCACCAAGGATGATATCAAATGTGGTGATGAAGGTCAGGCCATGGGAGCTGCGCAGTGCAACTGCCCATGATTGAAAGGCGCTGTGGCACTGTTCGGAAGGGCCCATCCTCATTGCACTGCAGGGGCGGAGCAACCCCTGGGCATTTTCGGAAAATGCCCCCCCACCGAAGCCATTTCGGGATGGGCAACGCCCCCCCCCCCCGAAACTTTTGGTGGGGGGTGGTGAAGTGTTCAAAAAGTTAAGTAAATCATTTTACTCTGTCCAAGTCTATACTTGTTTGAATGTGATTAATGCTGACCTGGGTCGATTCTAGACAAAACTGCGCAAAAAGACTAGCTACCAGCCTGTTTTTCATGAGTTTTCGAATTGGCCAGTTTCAAACATGGGCGATTCAACATCTAAGAAGCTGCCCCCTGGCCTCATGGGCTGGCCAACGCCAATCCAGAGCCAGGGCCTTCAACTTTGTCTTCCTCTGCCCCTGGCCCAAAGAAGGCCCACCCTCGGCTGAAGCTGAGCCTGCAGCAGCTCAGCCCCGTGATGACATCGCTCACTTAGCTCAAAAGCCCCTTCTCACACCTGACGAGCAGCTTTTTGTTCTGGAGCAGCTGAAGAGGGAGCCGCAAGCGGCAGAGAAGGACCTGCCAGTGAACGGCCAGAAACGGCGCTTTAAGCTCAAGTACCTGCAAGGCTACCGCTGGGCTGCCTACTCAAATACCGAGGACTCCGTCTACTGCATCACCTGCATCGCCTTTGGCATGGGCAAACGAAGCATTGGCAAGGGATCCCACACGACTATGGGGGCCTTTGTCACAAAAGGCTTCAAAGATTGGAAGGTACAAGCCTCATTTTGATGTTTTTATTAAAAGCAAAATCAGAGTATGTCATGCAGGGTCAATCAGAGCTCTGAGTTCGGCGGCGGCCCGCACCTCCGGGCGGCTTTTCTTCTCCGGAGCAAAGGAGCGGAGTTCAATTCGCCTTCAGTTGGATGCACAGGCCAGGGAAGAGGAAAAGAAACGCCAAACAAAGTTCAATTTCGACCTTTAATTTTGCTAATTTTGCTTTAATTGATACTGAACCTGAAGTGTGGAGAAAATCGCAAAACTGGTGGCACTGATGGCTCGTCAGGAGCTGCCCTGCCGAGGCCACAGAGAGCCCGCCGATCGCGCAAGTTTTGATGCTGAAACTGGGCCAAACATGGGCAATATGGCCGCTTTTCTGGGTTTTCTACGCTCTATCCACCCTGAGTTCAAGTAATATTTTGTAGCTTTCGAATATGTTCAATTTTAATCCAAAGGAACTTACAGGTCTATCATGGATCGATCACCTGCTAATGCCAAATACCACACCCACCATATCCACGACGAGCTGCGGGTTCTCATTGGCAAGGACATTCCGGTCAAATCTTAAGCCATCTTATCATCTAAACCATCGAGTATTTTTATTATTTTAGGCCTCTCTGGTGACCCGAATCAATGCCGCCAATGATCATGGACTTTTCTCAGTCCTCGCTGATGGCACGACAGATGTGGGTGGCCATGAGCAGATGGCGATAGCAGTGCGCTTTGTAGAGGGAGGAATGGCAACCGAGCGCTTCTGGGCTTTGTCCAGCTTGACGACCGTGGTGCGGAGCAATTGCAGAAAATGTTATATATTTTTTATTTTTCTTAAAAACGCCCAACTTTCAGATCCTTACTTCCTCCAGCCCGGGTCTTCACTGACAGTATGGTAGGCCAAGGCTATGATGGTGCCGCAACATGTAGGTCATGTTTGGGAGTGAAGGTTTGCATCCAAGCAGATGGCGAAGCGGCGCTTTGTAGAGGGAGGAATGGCAAGAGCGCTCTGGGCTTTGTCCGCTTTGACGACCGTGATGCGGAAGCGATGCAGAAAATGTTTTATTTTTTTTCTTTTTCAAAACGCCAACTTTCTTTACTTCTTGCCTGGGTCTTCCTGACAAGTATGGTGGCGGCTATGATGATGCCATGTCGGTCTGTTTCGGGAGTGAAGGTTTGCATCCAAATTTATCCAAAAATCTAATTAATTAAAATTCCTACAGACTCGAATCCTGGGGAAGTATCCGCTGGCTGCCTACACTCACTGCGCTTCCCATAGCTTCAATTTGGCTATCCAGGATTGCCAGAAATCTGTCTCACTTCTCATCCGCACAATTACCAAAGTAGCAGCCTGGTTCAATACTTCCGAAATTCGGTACTTTACTTACAATTGTGAAATTTTTGAAACTTCATAAACTTTTAAGGAGCAAGGTGGTGAATTCGATTTCGAAGGAGCTGGGTCTTTCCTCTGGCTCACAGCGGGCGCTCATTGGGTTCTGTGAAACTCGATTTGTGGAAAAATTTGATTCCATCGCCCGATTCAAGGACAACCTTCTGGCATTTCTTGTCTATTATTTCCTATTCCAAGTATTCTTAGTCGAAATATGTCCAGGCGGTGACTATGGCGCTGGAAACACTGACATCTGGGGAGTACAGTGCAGACACGCGGGCTTCTGCAGAGGGTCATCTGGGCCTGCTCCGACGCTTCGACGTCATCTTCTCCCTCTTTCTGCTGGGCCGTCTGGCACCCGATCTGCTCACCATCGCCACTGCCCTCCAGCGCCGCAGCCTGGATCTCATCGACTGCGTCGCCACCATACAAAGCCACTGCCAAGGTCTTGAGGACCTTGCTGAGGACCACGAGGCCTTCAAAGACGTTATTTTCATCTCCTTAGGCTGGCTAAAAGTGAGGAAAATAAAAATTGGTAGGCCTACAATGATGCACTGAACGCGGCGGCTGGTCTTGGCTGCAATGTGGCACTTCCACGGGGATCGCGCAACCGCCACAATCTCTCCAACAAAGACTGGTACGAAGACAACGTTTGGAAGACCTACCTCGCCTCTGTAATCGAGTCCCTCCGTTCCAGGTCTTTATATTTTCCAATGTTTTTTCTTTTCCCCCATCACTGGGTGGTGGGTGTATAGGTTTGGCCAGCATCAATTGGCCGCGTTCGAGGCACAGCGGCTGCTACCATCAAGAATCGCTGAGGCAGACGAGGCTAAGGTCTGCAAGGCTGTTCTCCGTTACCAGCCTCTCCATGGGCGCTCAAGCGACTCTGTCAAGTCAGAGGTCCAAGCTTACCCATTAGAAGGCACAAGTGGGCTAAGAATAAGCTGGTGTAGGTGCAAATATGGACGGCGCGCTGGGTGCGAGAGCGTGGCTGGCAGGCGGTGGGCGTCGGGCAGGGAGAGGAGGGCAGCAGCGTGCCAGACAATCTGCCCGCCGCCATCAAGTCCTGCGACCCCTCCTTCTTCCCTGCCATTCATACCACCCTTACCTCATTGCTCACCCTCTATGTTACCTCATGCGAAGTTGAGCGGAGCTTTTCTGCGCTGCGACGCATAAAAGGCTATGAGCAGGTGGCTACGGGCTCTGACAGAGTTGGATCTACTGCCATCATTTCTATAAACCGTGACATTCCTATTTACTATGCCAAAGTTATCAATACTTTTAAAGCCATAAAGGACCGCCGAGGCCATGTTTAATTCTTGCTTTTAATACACTGCTTTGCTTTAATTTAATCGCTGAACCTAGTGATCAAATCATTTTTCATTCTGTGCATCCTTCTTTTTAATATTTGACCTAGACATACCTTTTTTGTGGTTGGATACGAATATCGCTTACTTTATGATAAAGCTAAAACACGGTATAATTTCTAAAAAGGAGTGCACATTTCCAATGACATTTTAAGACTCATTTTTTCAAAGTTTCTAGCGTCTAGGGGGTGGGGACACCCCTCCCCCTAGGACCCCCACCCTGGGTCGGAGCTTCGCTCCTCCATTTGCCCCTATAGAGGTTACTTAACTTTTGTCCTGATATATATATGCGTATATATATATATATTTGTATCTGGAAATGCTGGGAACGGGCGAATTCTCAACGGATCTGGACAAACTTTTTTTTTTTCCTACGGGGGGGCCCGGTCCGGCTGCTTCGGGGAGGGTTGCTGGTTGCCTGGCTCCTGTTCTGAGGCCGGCTTGAGTTTTTTTGTTCCGTTGTATATACGATTCCATATCTGTGCTTTCTTTATGAAAATGGTTGAGAACCCGACTTGCCCTCTTGAGTGACAAACTTTCACGCATGATGATGATGATGATTGTTTATTCACCGTTCAATGAACAAGAGTTGAACACTCCACGAACAAGGTGGAAGTGATCACAGAGGTCAATCATGTAGTTTCGGCAGTGTTTTCATTAAGCTCCGTCTCCAGCACCTGCAGGAAGGTCCGCCGCGTCCCCGTCACTTCCGCGAACGAGAGAGCTGCCCACCAGGGTTTCACCTGCCCCAGCCACAGCTCCTGATTGCCCCCGGCGCTGGTGCCAATGGCAGCAAAGTGATGTTGGCCTCGGAGATGTGAATTTAGCAGCGGAAAGAAAATAGGATAGCCGTGCCAGGAGTACTGCCTTGCCATCGACGGGGCATCCAACGGAGCTGAGCGTTGCAGGCATACTTGGAAGCATTTGAAAATTAGGAGGAGATCAGCTATGATCCTCCTCCTCCTCAGTGTCTCCAGGCCCAGGAAAGCCAGCCTTGCATGGTATCCCTCGCGGGGTAAGGGGACTCGGCATCTACGGAAGATATAGCATGGGAATAGCCACTGCACTGGCTCAATCCTATCACTTTCTGCCTTAGTGCTGGGGGCCCAGACTGAGCAGCCATACTCAAGTAAAGGGCGTGCATAGGTGGTAAATGCTGCTGTGAGTAGGGCGGGGGAGGGTGTGTGGAAGGCTTTTTTGATGAGAAAAGTTGCATGGGAGGTGCGGTTGCATATGTGAGTTATTTGAGCAGAGTAACGAAGGGAACTGCCCTGTATCGGGGAGCTGGCTCCACCCTGCACAATTGAAGATGTAACCTCTGCTGGTGGAGAGCAGCTATCCCCTATGCGCACACGCAGAGCTCGGCCCTCTGAACTTGCGGATCCAGTGGATACTTTCATCACCTATCCCTAAAGAGCTGAGAATGTGAAGTAACTTGGGAAAGGTGACGGAGTCAAATGCAAGAGTGATGTACACATTGATGACATCAATGTGGCTCTGTAGGTGGAGATGGTGTGATGCAAAGCTCTGGAATGCGAGGAGGGAAGAGACAGTTGACCTGAGGGAGCGGAAGCCGTGCATGGAGGGAAGAAAAAGTGCGTTGCTCTTGAGGTGTGCGGAGAGGCTGGTGGCCAGAATCCTATCAAAGACCTTTAGCAGGCAAGGAATGAGGGCGATGGGGCGGTAGGAGGCGCAGGCTGCTCTCTCCCCCTTCTGCTTGTAGATAGGGTGGACAAATGAGGTTTTCCATTGGCTGGGGAGCCTACCTGTCACTAGGCAGAAGTCGAAGAGTATGCGCAAGGGGTAGGCAAGCTGGTGGCATGCCCTCTTGAGGATGAGGGAGGGGAATCCGTCGGGCCCCACTGACACATTTTGCTTCATACCCTTCAGGGCCTTGTGTATATCATAGACCTCGAAAGAGAGCCTCAGCCTCCCGCCAGCTGCTGTGCTCATGCGCGTAATTTCTGGGGTGCAGTAAGGGTGCGGATTGGCACAGGCTGGGCACTGCGGGGTGTGGTTGTTAGTGAGGCAGGGGGAGGGGAGGGGAGAGGGCGGCTGGATGAGAGGGAGTGTGCCATTGTCCACTATCATGCTGGAGGTGAATTGGGTTAGGAAGAGTCCAGCTTTCTGGGAATCTGAGATGGCTGGTGGAGGGGCGGAGGAGGCTGGTGGGGCAGGGCCCTTGGGGCTGGGGATAGTGAGTGGGGGATGTTGTTAGCCTTTTTGCCGGTGCGTTTCGCATAGAGGCGATAGAGCTGAGGCCTTGAAAATTGTGAGCCCACTCCTCCACTCATACGGATGCCTCAGATCACAAAGAATACGGATACGTAGTGCACAGGCATGCGCCTGCCTATGCTCTTGTGGTGCACTACGTTTATGCGAATCGCCCAGCAAAGGCGTTTGTAGCGGTGGAGGGAGCGGGCTGAGGCCTTGCGGTTGGGGAATGCGCGCCAACGTCTGGACGTGAGGCGGCGGGTAAGAGGGGAGAGGGGCGATGGTGGGGGCCTTCCCTGGGCCTGAGGACGAGAGGAATGAATGGCTTTTTTGCAGGCATCAAGTATGGCCTCCACCAGTCGCCCGCAGAAACCCGCCGTTCATGATAAGATGAATCAAACAAAATTTCATTGCCTTGATAACCAAGCTATTTTGATTGCAAGCATTAAACTGTGACCAGCTAAGAGAGAAATAACACTGAAGCGGAGATTCACCATTTCAGTAATTTCATCCACTTTGAACAGCTTATGGCTAAAAAACAGTCCAAAGCCCAATACAATGATGACATGGTGGAAGCAAATGGACACAAGATTCGTAATCTGCTCCCAAAATTACCTACATGGTGCTGTTATTGAGGCCAAAAACCCTTAATAATGCCCCAAGACGAAGTTGATGATGAGCTGCTTGTACACCATGGCCTGGTAGAGGCCCATGATGACAAGGTGGAAGCAAATGAACACAAGATTCGTAATCTACGCCCAAAATTACCTATATGGTGCTGTTATTGAAACCAAAAACCCTTTAAAATGCCCCAAGACGAAGTTGATGATGAGCTGCTTGTACACCACAGCCTGGTAGAAGCCCATGAAGACAATGAAGGAGCAAATTGACACAAGATTCGTAATAATTAATGTTTTTAGAATATTCCCAGTTTTTCGTTTTTGCTACCAACATTAATTCAAATTTTAATGCAGAGCATTTGTGCAAATTACTTTAATGTTTTACTCTAACCTGCCATAAAATTACAAAATTACAATCGAGAAAAAATTTCTGGGCTCTATTAGCTCTTAAAGGGAGGGTATCAGAAATGACGGTGGCACCAATTTCACTGAGACTTATTTGGAAGGTAGTTGGTTGCCAGTGTATCTTGCAAAGCATGTTAGCTACTGCTATAACAGCTCTTGTTTTCAGATAGAGCGTTGCTAAATAGCCCTTTTTAAAAGCTAAATATTGTTTGTAAAATTCAAACTGAATGAGGCTCATATTAGCAATTAGTAAATTATGCTTGCTAATCTGAACCTAAAGACCTACAGAGCAGAGAAATTTTCACAGTTTCTGGTGTAGATTTATGGCAGGTTAGAATAAAGCATAAATAACTTTAAAAAATATGCACAGATGCTCTGTGTTAAAATTTCCATTTAACAAAATTAATGTTTGTAGCAAAAAGAATAAAAACTGGGAAAACTCTAAAAAAATAATTATTTAAGTTATATTTGTTCTTTATGATACATATTGTTTTTCTCAATGTTAATCAGTGTTTTGTTTTTATTTTTAGCTCTATCTGAACAATCATCCTAAGGTAGGCAACATTTTCTGGGCTCTCTTAGCTCTTTAGTAAAGTTCAAAATTTAGTAAGCATAATTTCATGATAAGAGCTTAAAAGTTAATTTCATCACCTTAGAGCCCAAGCTAGTTTCATGATAAGATGAATCAAACAAAGTTGCATCACCTTAATGCCCAAGCTATTTTGATTGTAAGCATTAAAAAAAGACCAGCTAAGAGAAAAACGCTGGAGCGGAGATTCACCATTTCAGTAATTTCATCCACTTTGAACAGCCGAAAGCCACAAAACAGCCTAAATCCCAATACAAGGCTTTAAGACGAAGCTGATGATGAGCTGCTTATGCACCATGCACCAGAGCCTGGTAGAAGCCCATGATGACAAGGTGGAAGCAAATGGACACATGATTCGAAATTTACAACCAAAATAACCTATTACTGAAATTGTGAATCTCCGCTTCAGTGTTTTTTCTCTCTTAGCTGGTCTCTTTATAATCCTTGCAATCAAGTTAGCTTGGGCATCAAGGTAATGAAATTTATTTGATTCTACTTATAATGAAACTAGCTTGGGCTCTAAGTTGATGAAATTTAATTTGAAACTCTTATCATGAAATTATACTTACAAAATGTTGAACCTCTAAAGAGCTAAGAGAGCCCAGAAAATTTTCACAATTGTAATTATACTATGTTTTGGCAGGTTAAAGTACACATACAGCATGAAAAACTTTAAATAATTCAAACAAATGTTGTTGGTCGATAAACTCAAAATTACGCCAAGCGCAAAATCCCGAGGCACCGCCTAGGCGGACCTTCATGCAAACAAGGTGTTCTCGGCTGTTGCCAAGATGCGCGGCCTTACCTCAAGACACCACCTAGATAAAATTTCATGGCAAAATTCAACAGATTTCAATGAAAAACCATGAATTATGCATGTTCAAATTTTTGTATCATCAAGATTTTGGGTTTTTCACTATAAATCGGGAAATATAAAACATTTCATAATTTCCCTTTGCCAGCTTCAAGATATTACTTTCACGGATGTACATACCAAAAATCAGCTAATTTCATTGAAAAACCATGGACTTATGCATGTTCAAATTTTTGAAACATCAAGATTTTTGGTTTTGACTATAAATCAATAAATAATAAAAATTTCGAAAATTCCTTTTGCAAGCTTCAAGATATTACTTTGTCGGACGTACCTGCCAAAATTCAGCTAATTTCATTGAAAAACCAATGATTTATGATTTTTCGTATTTTGAAACATCAAAAAATTGAGTTTTGGGCGAAAATCAAAAAATTACGCCAAGCGCCAAAAATCGTCCCGAGGCACCGCCTAGGCGGACCTTCATGCAAAAAATCAGCCAATTTCGTTGAAAAACCGCGGAGTACGGGCATGGCACACACATATATAGATTGGGCTGGCGCGAACGGAGCTTTAGCGGAGTGTCAGCGCCCAGCCCCTCTTTTCGACCTAGGTGTATGTTTTCGGGGTTATTGCTAGATCTCAATTTTGATAAGGCTGTTGCTCGTCACATAAAGCTACAATTGCTTTAATTCTTTTTGCAATGGAAAGAGCAACATCGAATTGACTATAGTTTATCTTTTGACTTTTGCAAAAAACTATTTGTTTTACTATGAAAAATGCAAAAAACCATTTGTCCGAACTCCTCCTCCTCCTCCTCCTCCTCCTTCTTCTTCTTCTCCGCATCTATTCAATGGACGATAGTAGGTATTCAGTTCTTCCCCCCACCACCCTTCCCCGGGTCACTAGGCCTCATGTATTTAGCTCTTCAGTTAATCTAAGTAGCCATATGCGCCAGTGGCGTAGTGGTGTAAGCAATTGGGCTGATGGATGAAAGTGGAAGGTTCGAATCCTTGGCAGTCATTCATTTTTATTTTTGTGCATTATAGTTGGGAAAACAACTGGTACCATCGCCAGGCCAAAAATAAAACTATTTTTCCTGCAAAAATCGATTGGCCTAAGTATAAGTCAAGAAAATTTCTCAAAAAAATAAGTTGCCGATAAGTTTGCATTGTATTTTTCAATTTTAAATATTTTTTTTGTTATATTTTTTGAACAAGTTTTTCTATTTATTATTCTTTATATATCGAATAAAATATAAATTAAATATTTAACCAACAATATAAAATTAGAATTTATACATTTTATACTATATTAAAAGTGGAAGAAATATATGGTACCATCGGCAGGCCAAATGTAGGTCTCTTTTTCTCCAAATTTTGTAATTTCCTCGAGCAAAAAGCCAAGGAAATACATCTACTACTAGTGGAATCTGCTGCGTCATCTGCATTTTGTTTTTGGGCGCGCATGGAAAGAGACACTGAACTGCGCGCCAAAAACAAAATGCAACTGTCCAAGCAGCAGATTCCACTAGAGTAGATGTATTTCCCTTGGCTTTTTGCTCGAGGAAATTACAAAATTTGGAGAAAAGAGACCTACATTTGGCCTGCCGATGGTACCATATATTTATATATATGCGGACAGACGGATGCAAAAATGGGGTAACTGCTTAAGCTGGCCTTGGCCGCCCGCCGCTTTGGCCAGGGCGCCAGAGTCTCCTCCGGCCTTTGGGCACGGGTGCTACGGCCCCTACGCTTCGCCTAGCATGCTTCGCATGCCAGGCTACACTCTGGGGCCTCCGCACCCATGCCCTCCGGCCTCCGGAGCTCTGACTGCCCTGCCCTTCGCGGCAGGCGGCCTGCGGCCGCGCAAAAATCAGCCAATTTCATTGAAAACCGCGGAGTATGGGCCTGGGACACACACATTGGGCTGGCGCGAACGGAGCTTTAGCGGAGTGTCAGCGCCCAGCCCCTCTTTTCGACCTAGGTGTACGTTTAAGGGGTTATTGCTAGATCTCAATTTTGATAAGGCTGCTGCTCGTCAAAGAAAGCTCCAATCATTTTAATTCTTTTTGCAATGGAAAGAGCAACATCGAATTGACTATAGTTTATCTTTTGACTTTTGCCCAAAACTATTTGTTTTAATATGAAAAATGCAAAAAACCATTTGTCCGAACTCCTCCTCCTCCTCCTCCTCCTCCTCCTCCTCCTCCTTTTTCTTCTCCGCATCTATTCAATGGACGATAGTAGGTATTCATTTCTTCCCCCACAACCCTTCCCCGGGTCCTTGAGCCTCATGTATTGACTTTTATTCATAAGTCTTCAGTTAAACAGCTATGCATATGCATCCATGGTGTAGTGGTCTATGCGATTAACCAGCTGGGGCAACCTGGGAGGTTCGAATCCTTCTTAGGCAATCATTTTTTTTTGGAAACTTTAAGTTGAAAAAATAACTGGTACTATCGGCAGGTCAAAATTAGAGCTATTTTCTCCCAAAAATCGATTGCCCTAAGCATATATCATGAAAATTTCACAAAAATATGTTAGGTTGCCCATAAATTTGAATTGTATTTTTGTTTTTCTATTTTTTTTTTGTTATTTTTTTTAAATAATTAAATAAAAACAAAATATTTTTTATTTTTTTATCCATTAATATCTAAATATATTTTCGATTCTTTTATGTTTGTTATATTTTTTCAATGAGTTTATTTTTATTTATTTATTTTTCATATATTTAAAAAAAATTTTATTTATACATTTTATATTATATTAAAAGTGGAAGAAATAACTGGTACCAACGGCAAGCCAAATGTGGGTCTCTTTTCTCCAAATTTTGTAATTGCCTCAAGCAAAAAGTCAAGGAAATACATCTAGTACTCGTGGAATCTGCTGCGTCATCTGTATTTTGTTTTTGGCGCGCCTGGAAAGGGACCCGGAACTGCGCGCCAAACTCAAAATGCTACTGTCCAAGCAGATTCCACGAGTAGTAGATGTATTTCCTTGACTTTTTGCTCGAGGCAGTTACAAAATTTGGGGAAAAGAGACCCACATTTGGCTTGCCGATGGTACCAGTTATATATATATATACTAGTAATATTAGTCAGTGGTCGCGCTTCGCGCGGCCACCTTTTGGTGGTTGTTGTTTATGGTCCACAATCATGCACTACACCATTGCACCAACAATCTGCATGCTGGTTATATCAAGCTTCTCAGCCATCTTAACACCCATAATGGGTCTCTTTTCGAAATTTTGGAACAAATTTGCACAGCCCACAGCACTGGCGACTCTTTAGCTTCTGTTCACTAAACATCAGCCACAGCATAAACTGATTCAGTCCAGAATTGGGCTGGCGCGAACGGAGCTTTAGCGGAGTGTCAGCGCCCAGCCCCTCTTTTCGACCCAGGTGTATGTTTTGAGGGTTATTGCTAGATCTTAATTTTGATAAGGCTGCTGCTCGTCACAGAAAGCATCAATTGCTTTAATTCTTTTTGCAATGTAAAGAGCAACATTGAATTGACTATAGTTTATCTTTTGACTTTTGCAAAAAACTATTTGTTTTACTATGAAAAATGCAAAAAACCATTTGTCCGAACTCCTCCTCCTCCTCCTCCTCCTCCTTCTTCTTCTTCTCCGCACTCTCTATTCAATGGACGATAGTAGGTATTCATTTATTCCCCCACCACCCTTCCCCGGGTCCCTGGGCCTCATGTATTTAGCTCTTCATTTAATCTAAGTAGCCATATGCACCAGTGGTGTAGTGGTGTAAGCGATTGGGCAGATGGACAAAATTGGAAGGTTCGAATCATTGTCAGGCATTTATTTTTATTTTGTTTATTAAAGTGGGGAAATCAACTGGTACCATCGCCAGGCCAAAAATAAAACTATTTTTTGCCAAAAATCGATTGGCCTAAGTATAAGTCAAAAAAATTTCGCAAAAAAATAAGTTACCAATAAGTTTGCATTGTATATTTTTCAATTTTAAATATTTTTTTGTTATATTTTTTGAACAAGTTTTTTATTTATTATTCTTTATATATCGAATAAAATATAAATTAAAATATAACCAACAATATAAAATTAGTATTTATACATTTTATAATATATTAAAAGTGGAAGAAATATCTGGTACCATCGGCAGGCCAAATGTGGGACTCTTTTTCTCCAAATTTTGCAATTGCCTCGAGCAAAAAGTCAAGGAAATACATCTACTACTAGTGGAATCTGCTGCGTCATCTGCATTTTGTTTTTGGGCGTGCATGGAAAGAGACACTGAACTGCGCGCCAAAAACAAAATGCAACTGTCCAAGCAGCAGATTCCACTAGTAGTAGATGTATTTCCTTGACTTTTTGCTCGAGGCAATTGCAAAATTTGGAGAAAAGAGTCCCACATTTGGCCTGCCGATGGTACCAGATATAATATGATTCCAGTCTAGACTAATCGCTAGTAGCAGATGTCAGCACTGAGAACAAATATTTTGGATATAAATGCCTTGAATCATCTGGTCACCGAGTAAACCCAAAATCGCAAAAATTGACTTTACTCAATTGGATTTTTAATTGAAATGATTTAGAAAAGTTGACAAAGTAAAGATGCAATTCAAAAAAGAATTGTTTTGCCTTGAATTTAAAAAAAAGTCCGCCAAAAAAAGTTAAAACTAATGGAGCTATTGACCTACAAAGTTGGAAAATGACCAAAATTAGCACATTTTCGATATTTTCATAATTTTCAAGAATTCAGACACAGGTGCGGGTATATGCCAAATTCTGGCCAATCCAAGATCTATCCAAAATGGTATCATATGCCAGGATACGTAGAGAATCCAGCTCGGGCGAGGTACCCCCCAAAGTGGTATCACACGTATTATATAAGACTAGGTTGAGCTTCGCCGTCGCCTACGGCGACTATAAGGAAGCAACTACATAAATTACTGATGACCAGAATTTCAAATTATATGGGTAAAAAGCAGGTTGCAGTAAGGAGTTTTACTACAATTTATTTGGTTTTCTCCCACTATCCTCCAATGCGTTTTTTGATATTTGGATAATATTTTATTTGGGGGGAGTAGTTGAATGACTTTTCATTTGGCGCGGGGGGAAAAATTGGATAAGTTTTCATTTTGTTGTGGGGGTAATTGGATAAGCTTTCATTTTTGGGGAATATAGCTGGATAATTTTTCGGTGGACAACTGTTGCAATCGAAAAAAATAGTTTTGATGTATTTAAATACGTTTAATGCTCCTTTATTTGGGGGGGGGGGTGGGGGTAATGTTGGATGAGTTTTTGGGGGGGGGGCAGTTGGAATCGAAAAAAGTTTTGATGCATTTAAATAGGTTTAAAGCTCCTTTAACATTGGGGGGATAGTAGGATAAGTTTTCATTTGTGGGAGTTATTTTTTGGGGAAGGGGCAGTTGAAATCTAAAAAAAATAGTATTGATGTGTTTTAACATGTATAAAGCATCTTAAAATTTGGGGGGGGGATAATTGGATAATTTCATTTGGGGGAGGGCTCCAAATTACACAACAACAATTCATAGCAAAATAATGTTGATGCTGCCGCATTAGGCCACTTAATACAATTTGTATTTATTAAAAAGCCACCAGAAAATATTATATTTGGGGTTCAAAATGCTGTGCATACATGTGCGTGGTCTAAAAACTGGCAAAAATGGCAATTTTTGGAGATTTTTTTGGCGGTTTTCCGATATTTCCATAATTTATAGATATTTTCCGCATCTGGGACCCCAATTTTTGAAACCTATGCAACAAAGTGGACCCAAAACCATATAAATAATTCCAATTTAATAAAAATATTTTTTCATGCTTTTTACCCCATTAAAAATCGTAAAAAATTATATAAAGGTTTTTGGCATCAGTTAAAATTTGTTAACATGGATTTGTTTAGCACTCAATTTGCACAAGTTTAAAAAGGGCAAACGGCTGGGGGGGGGGGGGGGGGGGGGGGGGGGGGGTGGGGTGTGTTTTTGTGTTTTTGTTTTTTGTGGTTTGGGCCTATTGGAGTTATTGGGGGCCAGATTTAAAATTTTTGGGGGTTTTAAATGGGGGGCGGGTGTTGTGTGTTTTGCTTCTTTTTTTTTGGTTTTCTACCACTATCCCCCAATGCTTTTTTTGGGTAATTGGATAATATTTCATTAGGGGGATTAGTTGGATAAGTTTTCATTTGGTGCGGGGGGGAAATTGGATAAGTTTTCATTTTGGGGTGGGCGTAATTGGGTAAACTATCATTTGGGAGGGGCGAAGTAGTTGGATAAATTTTCGGGGGTCGACAGTAGTAATTGGAAAAAAAATGTTTCTTCAATTTGGATTTATAATGCGTATGTGGGTATGGGGTAAGTATATATTAGTGGGATTTGTGTATATGTGTGGTGTGGGGGGGGGATTTTTGGGTGGGGGGGGTGGGGGTTGAGGGGGGGAGTGGTGGGGGGTGTAAAAATTTTGATGCGTTTAAATATATGTTTAAAGCTCCTTTAAATTTGTGGGGATAATTGGATAAGTTTTCCTTTGGTTTAGCAAAGGTTAAGTTAAAGATTTGGTTTAGCAGAAAGGGAGGCAAACGAATGGGGGAGGCCACAAGGTTAAACAGGGCAAGCGGCTGGGGGCAATTTGGTGATAAAATAAGGCAAATGGTTGGTGGGGGGGGGGAAGCAAATTGATTAGAAGAATTGTATTTGGGCTGCGTGGGTCCCGCTACACGGGTGCTCAGCTTTTTTCACGCATCAGCCTCTTTTTTGGTCTATTGACTCTTTAAGAAACCCCCACCCAGTGGCCAAATTACAGCCACACCAAATGAATGCATAAGCAAACACCTGGCGGTCCTCAAGGGACATCAAAAAGTAGGCACCCAACACAAGAAGTGTCAGGTAACCTAATAATTAATCTGGTGTGCCAAAGTGCCCAGAAAATTTATGTGTAATGGCTAAAACTTAATCTGATTGGGTAGCTTCCAAAACTGCGCAGTTGCAAAACATTGGAAAAACTCACAATTTCGATGTTTTAAGCTATTTCCCATGATCGGCGCAAGCTCTATAACTCAAAATCGTTTTCCCCAGCCCTGATTTACCCAAAACCATCTTCACCTCCACACCAGAAGCTTCTCTCATGGCGCCCGCCGTGATTACCCACAGGACAGGCTCTACTATTATAGATATAGAAGAAATATATATATATATGCGGAAAGACGGACGCAAAAATGAGGTAACTGGTTAAGCTGGCCTTGGTTGCCCGCCACTTCGGGCAGGGCGCCAGAGCCAGTCCGGCCTCCGGGCACGGGTGCTACGGCCCCTACGCTTCGCCTAGCATGCTTCTCATGCTAGGCTACACTCCGGGGCCTCCGCACCCATGCCCTCCGGCCTACGGAGCTCTGACTGCCCTGCCCTCCGCGGCAGGTGGCCTTCGGCCGTGCAAAAATGAGACTATGAGAATGAGAATGAGACTGAACGTAATTTGCCAGTGTCCCAGAGTAGATTCCCTTCAAAGCAGGCGCGTTCCGGCTTGATCGGCAAAGCACAATTAGCTATTCTACGAAAGCAGTACTTCAATACAAGCCTGCTTATGCAACACCTCAACGTCACAGACGAGGAAGTAAAAGATGACTGGATGCTTCTTGAACAGGTTTGAAGGCTTTGCATGCGGAGCAGCGAACGGCTCATGATAACTTATTTAATTGTAATGGTGCATTTCTGTGGAGCTGGCGATCAAGGCTCACTTAGTTCTCCCGTTTCGGACTGGAAATTGGACAACTTTTTCCCCAAAACCAAAGGCCTGCCTCTCAAAATATGAAGAAGTGAAACTGGTCCCCAGCATGAAGAAAGTCTATTAAATTTAGATAAGCGTTGGTCGCGGAAGCGCAATGGTGACCACTGAAATTTGATTGAATAAATACATTTTTGTTTTTTACATTTTGCCGCAGAGGGCAGGGCAGTCAGAGCTCCGGAGGCTGGAGGGCATGGGTGCGGAGGCCCTGGAGCGTAGCCTAGCATGCGAAGCATGCTAGGCACAGCATAGGGGTCATAGCACCCATGCCCGGAGGCCGGAGGAGCTCTGGCGCCCTGCCCGGAGCGGCGGGCGGCCAAGGCCCGCTTATACAGTTACCCCATTTTTCGTCCGTCTGTCCGCATGTATATATCAATATATATATATATATATATATATATATATATATATATATATATATATATAACTAGTAATATGGGTCAGTGGCCCCGCTTAGCCCGGGCACACTTTATTCTTTCGCAGCAGATGAATTCCTTAATTTCATTTTATTTCTTAATAAAATAAAATATTCACTCCATTGACTGGGGTCCTATGATCGCAGGCATCAAGAATTATTGCTGATAAGAATTTAAATCTACAGTTCAGATCAGCATTTCAAGTGCCACCAGTTTCGGAAGCTCAACTGATAAGAAAGTCTAATTAAAAAGGATCAATAACTGTAGGCATCGCATACAGTTAAAGTGACCCTTGGGATTTACTGTCTGCATATCCGTACTAATGAATTTTTTGCAACATCAGCTCACTGAGTAGGGCCAAAATCGAAAAAATTGACTTCACTCTAACAGATTTTTTATTAAAATAATTTCGAAAAGTTGAGAAGGTAAACAGGTAATCTGAAAGAGAATTGTTTTCTCTTGAATGTAAAAAAAAATTCGCCCAGAAATGTTGAAAATTGACTGAGCTGGAGCAAAATAAAGTTGAAAATGACCAAAAAATGACAAAAATCGGCACGTTTTCAGTCATAATTCATTATTAAGGAAAAACACGAGGACCAGAAAATATATTTTGTCAAACTCGCTAAGATTATCCAAAATGCTATCATATGCCATGATACACTTTGAAACCATTTTGCACCGAGGCCATCCCAAAAATGTGGATATCCCCATATATATATATAGATATATATATATATATATATATATATATAATACGGGTGATGCCATTTTTGGGATGGCCTCGGTGCAGAATGGTTTCAATGTGTATCCAGGCATATGATAGCATTTTGGATATAGATCTCAGCGAGTTTGACAAATATATTTTCTGGTCCCTGGCGTTTTTTCCTTAAAACTGAATTATGATTGAAAACGTGTTAATTTTTGCCATTTTTGGGTCCTTTTTAATTTTACTTTGCTCTAGCTCATTCAATTTTCTACTTTTCTTCGCGAAATTTTTTTTAAATTCAAGACTGAATCTATTTGTTTAGAGCCATCTATTTACTTTTTCATTTTACTAAAATTATTGTAGCAAAAAAAATCATTGAGTGAAGTCAATTTTCGCGATTTGGGCCCTACTTGGTGACCAGATGTTTCAAGGCATTTATATGTCAAATTTATGTTACCTACGAAGACATCCATTGATTCAGTGGTAGGTTTAGACTGGAAGACCGTTGTTTGATCTGAATCGAACTGTTTTGATAGTGGCTGATGTTGAGTGAAAAGTACCAACAAAGGCCTGTTTTGAATTAGGTGTTTGTGAGTTGTTTTTGAATTAATGAATTATAAAATTCCTGTGTTTGTGAATTGAATTAAATATTTCAAAAGAAACAAACTGTGGAAACCAGTATGCAGTTTATTCCTGATTTAATGGTGTAATGCTTGATTGTAGACCATAATCACCACCTAAAGGTGGCCGCGCGAAGCACGGCCACTGACCAATATTACTAGTATATATATATATATATATATATATATATATATATATATATATATATATATATATATATTATATAATAAATGGTACAATCGGCAAGCCAAATGTGGGTCTCTTTTCTCCAAATTTTGTAATTGCCTCGAGCAAAAAGTCAAGGAAATACATCTACTACTAGTGGAATCTGCTGCTTGGACAGTTGCATTTTGTTTTTGGCGCGCAGTTCAGTGTCTCTTTCCATGCGCGCCCAAAAACAAAATGCAGATGACGCAGCAGATTCCACTAGTAGTAGATGTATTTCCTTGACTTTTTGCTCGAGGCAATTACAAAATTTGGAGAAAAGAGACCCACATTTGGCTTGCCGATGGTACCAGTTATTTCTTCCACTTTTAATATAGCATAAAATGTATAAATACAATTTTATATTATTTTATAATATATGAAAAAAAATAAACTCATTAAAACATAACAAACATAAAAGAATCGAGAATAATTTAAGATATTTTTGGATCAAAAAATAAATAATAAATAAAACTTAAAAATATAACAAAAAGAAAAGATTCGAAACTCAAAAATACAATTTAAATTTATTGGCAAAATAACATATTTTTGTGAAATTTTCATGATTTATACTTAGGGTAATCGATTTTTGGGAGAAAAGAGCTTTAATTTTGACAAAAATACAATTAAAAGGGATTGGCAAATTAACATATTTTTGTGAAATTTTCATGATTTATACTTAGGGCAATCGATTTTTGGGAGAAAAGAGCTCTTATTCTGACCAGCCGATGGTACCAGTTGTTTTCTCAACTTAAAATTTCCAAAATAAAAATGATTGCCTAAGAAGAATTCGAACCTCCCAGTTTCAACCAGCTGTTCAACCGCTTAGACCACTACACCACTGGTCCACATGCATCAATGTTTAACTGAAGACTTATGAATAAAAATCAATACATGAGGCCCAAGGACCCGGGGAGGGGGGGTGAGTGGGGGATGAAATGAATACCTACTATCGTCCATTGAATAGATGCGGAGAAGAAGAAGAAGGAGAAGGAGAAGGAGAAGGAGAAGGAGAAGGAGAAGGAGGAGGAGTTTGGACAAATGGTTTTGAGTGATTTTCTCACGAATTTTGCCAATTTTTGATGATTTCTCGCGAGTTTTGGTCAATTCAATGATGCTCTTTCCAATGCAGAAAGAATCAGCACGATTGGACATTTCTATGAAGCGTAAAATCCTTATCAATTTTAAGATCTAGCAATAACCCCGAAAACGTACACCTGGGTCGAAAAGAGGGGCTGGGCGCTGACACTTCGCTAATGCTCCGTTCGCGCCAGCCCAATACGTGTGATGCCATTTTGGGAGAGGGTCTTGGGGCTCCCTGAATTCTTTACTTATACTGGCATATGATAGCTCTATGAATCAGTCTTGACGAGTTATTCAAAATTATTTGGGGGGATCCATGCATGGAAAACATTGAAAATATGAAACAATCGAAAACGTTGGCATTTTTGCGATTTTTGGGCAATTTTTGACTTTGGAACTTCATAGCTCCTCCAATTTTCAACATTTTCTGTCGGACTTTTTTTTAAACTGAAGCTACAACAGTTCTGCTTAAAATCCATCAATTAGTTTAAAAAAAATTTAGTAAAAAATTTGAAAAAAAAAGGGATTGACTGATGCCAATTTTTCGATTTCTGGCCTACCCAGGGGCCCAATGTTTTTGGAATGATTCAAGTAATTCTTCAAGACAAAGAAAATGTAAGGAAAGCTTTATGCAGGCAATAGCAGGCAATGTTATGTGCGTTGACCTCAAATTGTTTTTTGCATTGATAGAAGTTTTGAATATTTCTCATTCCACTGGCATCTTAAAGGCCACAAAGAAGTGTTAAAATGCTTCATATTCATTCCCAATATGCTATTTTATTTACATCGCTTTATACATTTGGAAATCCTTTTGCTGAAAGGTGAGCATATTTAAGGTACGTTTGGAACTGGTCTAAACTAAATGTGGCCGCGCGAAGCGCGGCCACTGACCCATATTACTAGTATATATATATATATATATATATATATATATATATATTTATATATTTCTATATATATGTGGTTCCGGAGACCGTACTCCTCGGTTTTTCAACGAAATTGGCTGAAATTTTACATGAAGGTCCGCCTGGGTTGTGGCTTGGGACGTTTTTTTGTGCTTGATGTAATTTTGATTAGTTCTTGATTCATGGTCAAAAACCTTGAAAAATGAAACACCAAATTTCGAAAAAAAATCGAAATAGTGCATTTTATTTAATTTAAAGTAATAGTATTATTATTAGAATACCTCAGAAATCAATTTTTTCAGTAATTTAATGACATGAAGGGCAATCGGAATGACATATTTTTACTAACCAAGTTAGAAATACTATTTGAAGCCCAATAGGCCTCAATGAAATAGGACAATTTGTGAAGCTTCCAGGCCGCGCATCTATTGGCAACAGCCGATATTACCTTGTTCTTAATAAAAAGATGGTGATATACATAAGTTTTTAGTCAATCTTTATGAATTCTGTTTCAGAAGGCGAGAGAAACGCTAAGCACGAATTACTTAATTGGATTTAATAATTATTTGCGGGACAGCATTGTGCGACTGAACATTGCATTCCATGACATGACTGAGACTGTAAGGCATTTAGCGTTTTGCCTCAGTTGAATGGCTCAATTTTAGCTTGTGGATAAAATTTATTATTTATTTCCCTTTTATTCAATTTCTATGCCCTATCGCCCTTCGCTATTTGCATAATAATAGCCCTTAAAAATTACGCTAAAAGGCATTGCCTGTAGGTTGTGGTCATACACGAAAAAATGGATGGAAACCGATTGCTTGGTGCCATCGGAGGTATATTTGGGCTCTACATGGGAATTTCTATTGTTACACTCATTCAAGTCTCCAATATTTTTTGAGAATGCATTACTTCAAAATCACCAGTACCCTTTTTGCAGATGATATGTTCCCTTGGCTCACTTGCGAAGACTTTTATCCACTTTGGCAAACGTTTCACGGGCACTATGTGCAAACGTATCTTTAATAGGCAAAAGAACTCCAATGGGAAGATTTACCCATGATTGAGAATGCTTCATACAATTGAAATGATCTTTTCCAGTGCAGGCTTTTGAAACTGAAAAGGAAATGAATTATGATCGTTTTTTATAAATTCAGTGTTTCGTAAACTGACTTTAAAACCCATAGTTGCAGACATTTTTGCGCGGCCTTAGGCCACCTGCCGCGGAGGGCAGGGCAGTCAGAGCTCCAGAGGCCCTATCCCCGTATGGCATGGGCGTAGAACGTAGTCTAGCATGCGAAGCATGCGAAGCATAGCCATAGCGCCCATGCCCGGATGTCGGAGGAGCTCTGGCGCCCTGTCCGGGCCAAGGTGCACTGCTTCAGCGTCATTATGGACTTTGTACGTCTGGACCTTATCATCTACCTATTTAGCCGCCCCCTTTGGCTTTGCTCGACCAGTGTATATCAACATGTAGAACTAGTAAAAGAATGGAAGGAGTGCTGGTCTCTGGCGGACACGATGCTTAAGATCTCCAGCATGCTCAGCTTCACGCACTAGCCCACCGCCGTCCATCGCTTCGGCGACATCGCACAGCCCAACACCCTTCCCAGCGGCATTGTTACAGACTACGCTTTTCCTCCCTCCCATCCTGGAGTGGATTAGCGCAGCGCTTGGTAGCAGCTTCGTCGGGTTCTGGCTTTTCAGCTAGTACCCCTTCAATCGACCTCACCGACAGCAGCTTCGGCTGCAGCTTCCGCGCCAAGTCAACACCAGCTTGCTCTCCAGCCAGGACGAAAGGAGTGCACACCTTTCATCTGGTTTTCGGTTTCCGAAAAGGCTGCTGGAGAGGACAGCTATGAGCGCTCGAGTTCGACTTTCCTGCACCTGCATTTTGGCCTTGCTGCCAATCTGCCTCAGCCAGTACTCATCGCTTCAACTTTTGACTTTGAAGCAGCGATCGGCATTCGAAAACCTTTCGGTGTTTTTTCGCTTTTGCAGCTCAGTTTGACTGTGATCTCAGCTTGTTTACTGCAAGAGCGGGCATTGACACTGCAAGCGTCGATCTACAGCCTGCAGTGAACCAAGCTTATCAGGCCTAGGCTGCAGTGAGCCTAGGGCCTTCGACTGCCTCCGCTCTCTTGTTTTCCCCGCCCCCTGCAGGAGGCACTGATTGCAACAGTCCTCTCCCAGTATACAGCGATGGCTGCGCTGGGTCCAGGGGTTGCAAGGTAAACAGGTCGACAGACCTGCCCCTTGCCTACAGAGCTGGAGAAGAGCAATAGCAGCGCCCGGCGCTTGAGCTACTGCTACTCGTGGGGATATGCGCCTGATAAAGGGCATATGGACGGCCATTCCTCAAAGAGGCCCCCCACAACTCAACAGTTGCAAGAGCTTATCTTGTAACTCAAACAAACCCGACCTAGGGCGGGCCCTGCTTGAGGGCCCTTAATCAGCTCCCGCACGCTCCCATAAAAAGGGGCCTGCAGTGGCCAGTCTCTCACTTGCTCTCTCTCTCTCTCTTGATCGCTCTCTCACACAGCTACCCCATCGTCTCTACGTTCTTCTCATGCGAGCCATGCGTCCCTCTTCTACCCCCTCCAAGGCTTCCAAGGCTTCGAAGGTTCCCCGGTCGCCATCCGGCATGGTGAAGGCCACCAAGTCTAAGAAGAAGGTGGTGAAGATGCCGGTGCAGCCGGACTCCACAGTGGAGTTGGTGGAGAAGCCGAAGAAGCCCGCGCCCAACCCCGGCTCCGAGACTGAGTCCTCGCTCAGCTCCGCGTCCTCCGGCAAAGTCCACCCTCCTCTCTCTCCTCGTCCTAGCTCTCCTAATGACAATCGTGTCTTCAACACTTGGCTGTATGGGCAGCAAGTGGCTGGAGAGGAGATGAGTGAGGATATGGTGGAGGCTCTGGAAGCAGTGGAGGCGGCCTTGAAGGAGACCGAAGGCGAGGCCGTCCTGACGCCCGGAGGAGATCTCCACAAGTCCGGAGAGGAGGAGGAGACGGACGGCGCGGAGGAGAAGGACGGAACGGAGGAGACGGGAGGAGAGGCGACCCCGGACATGTCCCTGGAGGAGGGGTCCCTCATCGTCGTGGACGAGGACTCGGAGGCCCAGGAGGAGCCAGAGGAAGCCCCTCCGATCCTGGAAGCCGAGGTCACCGTCCACACGGACCCCGACACCGAGGCCTACGACCCCGCCGAGCCTCTCTCCCCCATCTTCCCGGCAGAGGCCCTCCCTCCGCCCCTCTCTCCGACCCCCGGCCCTCCGGCGGCTTCGCCGCCCTCCATTCCATGCCCCGCCTCTCTGCCCCTCTCCAAGGGCGCCCTGAAGGTGGTGGCTATGCCGGCGGCCAACGGAGGAGAGTGGAGGAAGGCGCAACCGGAACGACGTGCGCCCCCTCCTCCTCCCTCCTTCCCCCCTCCCCCGCCCCCAAAGGCAGTCTCCCCCTCCCCTTCCCCCCGCCTCCCCCTCCAACAGCCCAGGAATGCTTGGGCGGATCGCGCTCTGGAAGGAGCTCCCCCGCCCCCACCCCCCGCCCCTCAGGAGGCTAAGGAAGCCTCTGCTCTGGCGGCGGAGGATCCGGTGCCCGAGGAGGAGGAGAAGAAGGAGGAGAAGGAGGAGGAGAAGGAGGACAAGAAGGAGGAGCCCTTCCCGCCCCCACTCCTGGACGAAGTCTCCAGCGCCGTTTGGGTAGGCATCTTTACCCATCTGAGTGGCTGTAGGAAGGAGGGTGTAAGGCTGCACAGCCTTCCCAAGTGGGTGCCAGAGAGAGCTCTGACAGAGAAGGAAGGGCAGGAGGACCTTGAAGAAAGGTTGGCGGCTGCGGAGGAGGTGCGTCGACGCTGCGTGGACATCATCTCCTGCTTCCAGCAGATGCTGCGGGAGTTGGTGTGCGGACTTGGGAGTCCTTCAGTACCAGATCATGGTTCCGTTGTAAAGTGGCTGAGGGGTCTGGCCTGCCAAGGCCGGACCTCCTCAGTGTTGATAGAATGCAGGTGATGGTGTTACCTTTCCTCCACTGCTTCCTACTAACTTCCGGCCTCTTCCGGTTGTAACTATCTATATCCGATAATAGCTTCCGCCCAACTCTGCTCCCATCGCAAAGGCTATCAAAAGGGACTCAGTGTGCTCCTGTGCAGCACACACCCCTTTTTATGGTCGCAGACATGGAGTGGTCCATGAGTGGAAACACCCATGGCCACAAGACGATCTGCTGCCTCCCTTCCACCTGCAACTGCTAGCACCTCTACTCCAAGCCCAGCTACGTCGCCGCCAGCGTCGACTTACGCCATCCAGTAGTCCACCTTCACCCTGCACCTCTTCTTCACTCTTCCCTACCTTCTCAATCGCTTAGCCTTTCGGCAAGACGCGTTGAAAAGGAAAGGATCAAATTGCAATTTCACTATCAGCTTGCTGGAAAGTGAATGCCCAATTTGTCGAGCTTCTCCTCGCCCGACTTTCTCCGCCTTTCTTGGATCGGCCTGCGGAAAGGAGGAAGGAATAAAGGATTAGCTGAGCTGAGCTCAGCC
>JASANA010010856.1:0-32874 GCA_030248095.1 Ptycholaimellus sp. GST1_10 | reverse complement strand
AGGCTACTGCGGCTGACACCTAGTTTCCCCCCATGAGATCCCCAGGCAAGAACCCCCCCCCCCTCACGAAAGTCCCCCCCCATGAAAGTTCCCCCCTAGATTTTCACCTACACCACACACCCTGTGCTAACGCGTCCCCTAGTTGATACGGCAGTCTAAACAGGGAAATTTGTGTTTTGGAGGGGAATAGTCATCAAAATCTTGGGGGGAACTAGTCGTCGATTTCGACGACTAGTTTCCCCCCAAGACACAATTTCACCTATTTTCACCTAGTTAATCCTTAGCCGTATCAACTATGGTCTGCATTAGCGCAGGGTGTGTGTGGTAGATGAAAATCAAGGGGGGACTTTTATGGGGGAGCTTTCACGGGGGGTCCTCCCCATGGTTGACCGGTACTCCGCCATGGGGGGGGATCCCATGGGGTGAACTAGGCATCGGCCGCTCCTGCTCCTCACAGAAGAATCCAATTGTTCTGTTTCTTTTTGCATTGGAAAGAGCATCATCGAATTGTCCAAAACTCATGCCTAACTGAGGACAAACTTCAGCACCTCACCTCCATCGTCTTTGAGAGGCTGCCCGAAGAGCTGTGCTCGTGCCTCCTTAATCAACTACCTTCTCTTCAATCACATGAGTTATCTATCAGCCACCTTATTCCCCTCCTGGAGCAGGAAATGGAGAAGGCTTGGCTGCAAGAATCTCTGCTGCCATCAAAATCCAAGAAGGGAGGCAGTAAATCGAGATCTGGACCTTCCATGCTGACGGCTGGAGCGATGATTGCTGAGGAGCCAAAGGAGACGGAGAAGAAGAAGAAGTCCAAGGATGACAAGAAGAATTTCTGCCCCTTCTGCACCCAGAAGCACAAGCCCCTCCAGTGCAACATCTACACCTCCCCAACTGAGCACAAGAACCAGATAGCAAAACTATCCCAGTGCTATCGATGCCTTGGCACTGGCCACTTGGCGCCCAGCTGCAGAACGCCCTATGTCTGCCACAACTGCCAAGGATGCAACCATCACACAGCCCTCTGCTTCCAAGATGGCCCAGTGCCAGCACTCATCCTCTAACCCTTTCCCACCTGAGACGCGGCCCCAGAGGAAAGAAAGTACTAGTCCAAGAAGCACCGCATGCTCCCCTCCTTTGAGTGCTCTTCCATCTCCCTGGTCAAGACGAAGCCTCAAAAGTGCAAGGGCTCCAGCATCCAAAGCAGTCTCAGTGGCCTCAGCATGCACAGCCCCTCCAACACCCCCAACAGCTCATCCACTCAACCTCCATCCTCAGGATCCTCTCACTCTCACTCACCCTCTCCAAACATTTCTTCCCAAAATGAGCAGAAATCGCAGAGCCAGTCACCTGACAAGGAAGTGAGCAGCAACGGAGAGACAACTATCATCAAAACAGAAACGATGAGACAGGAGCAGAGTGAACAGTCAGAGGAGGTGAAGGGAGAATGTGGAGGAAAGGAGAGCCCAAAGCGAAGCAAGTGGAAGGAAACTAGTGACTGACAAAGCTGAAGCTGAGAATGCAGTGGCAGCTGAAGCCAAAGCTGAAGTGCAAGCAGAAGCCGCAGAGTACAGGATATCAGCAACAAAGCCAGCATTGCCGCCTCCTCTTCCTCTCTGACACAACTACAGACAGATCCCTCCAGCCAATCCCCTATACAAAAAAACCCTTCAAACGAGGGAAGAAAGGAGAAAGATGAAATGGAGAGCGATAGAATGAGGGAGCAATCATTGTCTTCCATGACAGCATCCACAGGTGAGCTGCATGGAAAGGCACTGCTGATGTTCAACTTCAAGGCCCAGCTCCACTCCGGCCTGCCTTCCACGAGCCTGCCAACTGCCTTCTGGACACCAGCTCACAACTCACCACCATCTCATGTGCCCTAGGACTCTGCTCCCTGGGCCAGAAGATCGTCAACATCGGAGTCTTTGCCAAAAGACAGAGACAAAGAGTTCCCAGGGACCAGGTATTGCTGACACTTGAGATGGAGAATGGCTTTGTCTGCACAGTCGTGGCATGTGTGGTGGAGGAGGACGTGAGCACAGCCATGCTCATCGGCCCCATTTTCCAGGAGGATGCATGAGACAGCCTGCATGAGCAGCACCCCGACATCCACAACATGCCACCATGGAGCCACCATCAATGTTGATGTCCTCCTCGGCATCCAGGACACTGCCAGCATTCTGGCCATCAGACTCCAGAACTCCTCCCATCTCACTCCCTCCCTCACACTCCTCTACACCCCTGCAGGAAAGATTCTCATGGGCACTTCCAATTCTTCCCCAACTAAAGAAGAGGAAGTGGAGCAGTCTGTCTTGATGATGGGAAGAGAGGTGGAGATGGAGGTGGAGGAAGCAGAGGAAGTGGAGGAGGAGGAAGACATGGAGAAGGGGACAGAGTACTCTTACGACTCCAACTCGTCCAAAGGAAGCTCCTTCATTGAGCCACACTGACCACTCAGTGAGGACATGGCCTGGTGGGATCCCAGACTGCCCACTCCACCTCTTGTCATGCGATCCGTCCTTCCAGCCCCCCAGCACACTACACCTACTACCAGGACTGCACCCCCTCACACCCATCTTTGACTGCACACCACTGCGCCATCAAGAAACTCCACTGCGGAGAGCTGTCAGAGGAGTCCATAGTGCATCTGGCACCAAATGTGGAGGAGCTGAGCATCTACGGAGGCCAGGAGATGGCTCCTACCCCCATCCAATGGAGTAACTTCCAAGACCTCCACCAGCTCAGCTGGCTGATCATCCGAGTGGGCGCCGATCGACACCTCTACTTCAACGGAGGCTGGGTGACCCCACTACCACAAGTCCAGCACCTGGAGTTCGGAAGAGACGACGAGCTGGAGTGGCTGAACCTGAGAGATCTGATGCCAAACCTGCACACTCTCAAACTCCCCAACATCCTTGTTGTCACCCCAGGAACTCCCTTCTGGAACAGCCTTCCTTCCAGCCTGGAAAAGCTGCAGATCCTCAGCATCAGAGGCACCGAATCCATGCCACATTTTGGATGCCACATGTGAACAGAAACATCCCCCTCAACAAGATGACCCAGATCTGCCAACAGAACCAAGGACCTGTCCATCTGCCAATTCATCCTTCCTGCTGATGGCAACTGCAACCATTACAAACTCTACTGCACAGGCCAAATTGAACAGGGAGGAAGGAGGAATGTGAAGGGGAAGGGGTGGAGATGCTTGTGTCAAAAGACGAGCAAGCTGGGAGCAGAGAAAGTAGTAAGCTGATGGAGACAAGGAAGGAGGACGGAAGAAGTCGCAAATGCAGCAACAGAGATAATGGCAACGGAACCTCACTGAGCCTTCCATTCAAGGCCCAAGACCTCTACTCAGCAAAGCGATGAAGAGAAGAATGAGCATGGGAACATGGGTGGGAAGTGGGAACACTGGTGCTGATGCTGTTTCTTCTGGGTGCTTCTGCAATGCCATGCCTACCACCCTCCTCCACCTCTCTGGCCAACACTCACCCACCACTGCTCCTTCAATCCACCATCCATCTACCACCCCTCTCCCCCTCCAATCATCCACTGACTACCAGCCAACAACTCAGAGGACAGTTGACCAAAGGACAAAGGCATCACAAGGATGTGGAAGTGGCACCTCCGAAAGGGATCAAGTTCCAACTCAGTCCCTGTCATCATGGAGGAGGACACCCTTTCATCCTGCCCAAGTACACCCACAACTGCACCATCTACTCCAAGTCCACACCCTTCTACAACCACCTGGTCAACATCTACCAGCCCAAGCCCTCTGGCCCCAGCATGCCCAGCGCCAGATGCACCCAGGAGGTCACCATCACCACCACCTGCAACAACATCTTCCACCACTTCCTCAACTGGGGCAAAACCCAGCCCCTCTGAGTTCAGGAGCATCCTGGCCCATAAGTGTCAGAGAGCCTGGAAGAGGCACAAGTTCTGGGACGTGAAGCTGGTGCAGCTGGGCAAGTGCATCTGGTCCACCACTTTGAGTGGCCCTGCTGCTTCAAGACCTACAGCTACCAGACCACCAATCTCTTTGTCATGGAAGGCTCTGTCTATGCCTCCCACAATGCCCACACCACTGACTTGGGAGGCCTGGACAGGCATGAGGTGGACAAAGAGAGCTGCATGAAGCCCACCTACACCATCATCTGGGATGATGACCCCATCTTCACCTACTGCCCCTTCTCTTTCTACAGCACCTTCCGCAGGGACATGATGGGTGACAGAGTATGAGTACCTCATCTCACCACCACCTTCTCCACCTATGATCCTTCCCCCAACTTCCCCTACAACCAGCAGGGCAAGAAGTGCCTGCCAAAGGAAGTATGCCTGTCACATCAGGGCATGGCTATCAAAATCAACCACACTGCCAAGGCCATGGATGACTACCCTGGACCCCGCCCTGTGCCTGACCCCAGGCCTGGATTGCCCTCTCATCTGCCTCTGCCTCCGCCACTCCCTCAGCCAGCCACATGACCTTCCTCACTGCCTTAATCTCCACCCTCATCTAGGATCCAATGCATCCTCTCCCTCTGTTATCTCGACTGAGGGGCCGGGAGCTCCGGCCAGGGGGGCTGGGAGCTCCGGCCAGGAAGCAAGCAAGTCAAGCAAGTCAAGAAGGACAGGCTCCCGTGGCAAGACAGCCACCAGCAGCCAGGAAGCAGTAATATGGGCTGATGGACGTTTCCCCCCCAAGAGTTTCTCCCCCCCCCAAAGTTTCTTCCCCCCCAAACTTTGTCCCCCCCCCCCCCCAACAGTTCTTCCCCCCCAAGCCCATTTTTTTTTATTGTCTTAAAATGCTCCTCTATACATATCTCGAAATTTAAACTCAAGAAATTTTTTTCTAAACAACTAAATACCTACTTTTTTACTGAGTCTATACCTAGTTACTCTATACTGACTTCGTCATGCTACTAGTTAGTCTAAACCGCTATATAGGGCGTAGCCAACACAAAAACTAAAAGGCTCGTCCTTTGACTGTGGCAGTACCCTTACTAGTTAGTCCTTACCGAGTTGAGCACTTTAAAACATCAATGAACTCGGTATAGACTGTTAACTGGTAGGTACTGCCCCACAGTCATGACCTTGTCGAGGACAAGCATGTGTCTAAGCTTTTGAGTTGGAATCTTGAAAGGTACTCCTGGTAGGGTACAAACCCCTACTCCTAGTAGGCATGCACCCACCATCCGGTATAGAATAACTATGTTTGTAAAAAAAGTAGGTATTTAATCATCTACATGAAAATTCCTTAAATTTAAATTTCAACATATGTACAAAAGAGCATTTTGAGACAATAAAAAAAATGGGCTTGGGGGAAGAACCCTTGCGGGGGAGGCTAACCCTGGGGGAGTGACCCCTTGGGGAGGAGACTTCTTGGGGGGACAAACTCTTGGGGGGGGGGACAGCATTCATCAGCCGTAATCTGGCCCAGTGGCCGGAATGATGTGGCCAATGGCCAATCACGAAAGGCTTGGCGATCTCGGCCCGGGGCACACAGTGACTAGGCAGACAGAGGTTGGGCAAGACTGGCGGGATAGGAGCACCTGATATACGAAATATTCACAGCATATTTTGGACCGCTTATTGCATTTGGATAAGGCATTCACCGATTCTGAATATGTAGCCAACCCTGACTACGAAGCTAGCGACACAAGAGTAGCAGCAGTCATCAAGAGCAAACTGAAGAAGGAGAAGAAAAGAAGATGTGAGCGTTTCAAGTGGGTCCTCGAGTATCAGAAGAGGAAGGCAGCAGTGAACTATGAGAGAAGAAAGGAGTGGGAAAGGAAAGGAGAAAGGAGCTGGAAAGGAAAAGAGAGCTGGAGGAGAGGAGAAGAGCAGGGATGGGAGAACAGCAATGGAAGCAATTGTTGTCCAAGGAGTGACAGAGGAAGGACTGGCTGGCATGGCTGAGCTCTGGACAGAAGGGCTTCCTGGACAGGAGCCCTGCAGAGGCTCCCCTCTCTGCCGATCAGGTCAGAGACCAGAAAAGAGGAGAGATGACAAGCAGAGCCCACCTACTGAAGCCCCCAGCTGCCACCCGCCTGCCATGGAACTACAACAAGGATGAAAGAGCCAACGCCATTCATGCCTGCCTCCAGAACATCAAAAACTGGCCTTCACAGCATGACCCCATTGAGAGCAAGCTCCACTACATCATCAATGAGCTAGTGGACATGATGGAGAAGCTTAAGACAGCCTTTTTGATAGGTTTGAGAATCGGTGGCACAAAAATTTTTGACCCCCCATTTTTATGATTGGATCTTAAAAAGGGGTTAATTTTGTACTATGTCCTATAATGGGAGCGTTCAAAGTGCCTCCGTTCGCTCACAATCGCTAATTGATTGAAGGTAGGTCGGCGCAGTAGGTCAAATTTGTGATTTTCAGACCCGCAACACAAAAATGGATCTAGCAAGCTCAATACTCAATGAAATCCGTAAATTCCAACTGTATGGCAACCCTATAGAACCACGGTGTTAAGTAACACCGTTTAACCACAGATTTTTCAAAAAAATTCTAATGCTAAATATGATCCAAAATGAAAATCACGAAATATCAAATTTTCATTTTTTCAAAATTGCTGATTTTCTGTGCTGTAACTACCTAGGCCAGCCTCAAAACTAGCATTTTCGTATTCTGCGTGAAATTTTGGTCTTGAAAATGTCTCATGTTCTCCAAAAAATTGCTGGCCTATTATGACTTTGCTCCGATTTATGTGCCCTCCTCTAGATATGCCCCATGTTATAGCATAGGGCACTTAAGGTAAGACAAAATTTTTGCACTAAAAAACTTCCTGCTCATCAGAAAACCAATATTGCTCAATTTCCTCTTATGAGCTAACTACCATAAGCCTTACGCAGGTATTAAGCAAGAAAAATTGCTGGGTTTTAGTTTGAATTGATGAAAAATTATCCAAAGCATGAGGGCAGGTCAAGAATTAGCCCTATGCTATAACATAGGCCAAAAATGACCAAAAAATTTTGTGTCTTGAATTTTGATTCCAATGGCCTAAATCGATTCTCTATTCTCAAGTACACCCAAAAATATCATTTTTGTGCTTAAATTTAGATTATTTCAAAATCTCATAATTTTGACTTTTTCCTTAGCTTGGGACAAATTTGGCCAAAAATCTTGAAAAAGTCAAATTTCCAAATACTTAAAATTTGGGCACAAAAATGATATTCTTGGGTGTACTTGAGACTAGAGAATCGATTTAGGCCATTGGAATCAAAATTCAAGACACAAAAAGTTTTGGTCATTTTTGGCCTATGTTTTCTATAGCATCCAGGCTTAATTCTTGACTACCTCATGCTTTGGATAATTTTTCGTCAATTGGAACTAAAACCCCAAGCAATTTTTCTTTTTTAAATACCTGTCGTAAGGCTTATGGTAGTTTGGCTCATAATTGGAAATTGAGCGACATATTGGTTTTCATGATGAGACAGGAAGTTTTTTAGTGCAAAACTCTTGTCTTAAAATAAGTGCCCTATGCTCCACAACATGACGCATGGCACAGCGTGAAATCGGAGCGAAGTCATAATAGGCCAGCAGTTTTTTGGAGAACAGTGAGACATTTTTCGAGCCAAAATTTCACGCAGGATCAAAAATGCTAATTTTGAGGCTGGCCCAGGTAGTTAGGAGCACAGAAAATCGGCAATTTTGAAAAAAAATGGAACTTTGATATTTGCCGTGATTTCATTTTTGAATCATATTTCGCATTAAAAAAATTTTTGGAAAATCTGTGGTTTAAAAGGTGTTACTTGACACCTTGAGTCTTATCGGCATTCCCTACAGTTGCAATTTACGGTTTCAGTTGATTATTGAGCTTGCTCCAGATGGTTTTTTGTGTTGCCGGTCTCTAAAAATCACAAATTTGACCTACTGCACCGAATTCCCTCTTCAATCGATTAGCGAATTGTGATTATCGAACGGAGGCACTTTGAACGCTCCCATTATAGGACATGGTGCAAAATTAACCCCTTTAATTTGAGATCCAATCATAAAAATGCGAGAGATTCGAAATTTTTGTGCTCAGCCGTCCAAAAATTCTCACACCTCTCAAAAAGGCTGTCTTAAGAGGGGTTTTCTGTAAGGGTCAAGAAACTCAACAAACAAGTTTTACTCGGATTTTTGAAAGTTGGTCTCAATCGATGGGCTATATCATAGGATACTTGGCCCTGAAAACCGTTTTCAAAATGTCAGCTTTGTATTAGAATTATGGCCATTTTTGTGAAATGAGGTCCAAAAATGGCCCGAAATTCCAATTTTTGACATAAACGTTTTCAAATAGGCATATCTTGGGCTAGGAGCCACCAAAATCAATAATTCAAAAGCACACCTATTTCTGAACATTTAGGCAATGTTTTTACATCCCATTGACCTATAGCGGCATCATTTGGAGGGCCATTAGAAAGGTATAAACCAAAAATTGACCAAATCTGATATGTTCAAATTTTGTACATTTTGGTCATTTACTCCAGATTTTAAGTCAAATGTCACCCTTTTTACGCCGGATTCTGAATTTTTTGACGAATTTTGGATCAAGGGGCACCTGTCTTTTACCCATATTGATTAGCCGAATCCAATTCCATCACTCCAAAGTTGATGATGTCTATACCCAGCGCTATGTTATAGCATAGGGCGATTTGGATGCTATACAATTTTTGCACTAAAAAACTTCCTATTCTTTAGGATTTCATTTTGAGCCAATTTCCTTTTAAGGCTAAGTTACACCAGCCCTATAGCAGGTACCCATGCAGAAAAACCACTGGTCACTTCAATTTTTGACCGCGGAGCGGCCCGAAGGGCCGCTCCGCGGTCTACTAGAGGTTACTCAACTTTAGTCCTCATATATATATATATAAATATATGTATATATATATCTATGTCTGGAAATGCTGGGAACGGGCGAATTCTCAACGGATCTGGACAAACTTTTTTTTTGCTGACAGGTAATGAGATTTTAGGAAGATCTGGAGGGGTAGACCCGGAATTAGAACATTTGAAACATTACTTTTTTTGGGTAGAAAAGTTGAAAATTTGGGTATGCTGTAAAAGGCTCAATTCTCAACGGATTGGGACAAACTTTTTTTTTCCTGAAAGGTAATAAAATTTTAGGAAGATCTGGAGGGTTGGAACTGTTTTCCGAGCATTTGAAACATTACTTTTTTGGGTAGAAAGTTTGAAAATTTGGGTATGCTGTAAAAGGCTCAATTCTCAACGGATTTGGACAAACTTTTTTTTTCCTGAAAGGTAATGAGATTTTAGGAAGATATGGAGGGGTGGAACTAGTTTCCGAGCATTTGAAACATTACTTTTTTGGGTAGAAAGGTCGAAAATTTGGGTATGCTTTAAAAGGCTCAATTCTCAACGGATATTGACAAACTTTTTTTTTCCTGAAAGGAAATAAAATTTGAGGAAGATCTGGAGAGGTTTGACAAGTCCCGGAGCATTTGAAACATAACTTTTTTAGGTAGAAAGGTTGAAAAATGGGGTATGTTGAGAGCTCCGCGGTCACCCATTGCGCTCTGCGCCATATACTTGTTTGCTTACAAAATGATCAAGATTTGAGAGCAAGTCCGAATTTTGCCCTATGCTATAACATAGGCAAAAACGGGTCAAAAATATTTTTGGGCTTGACGTAATTTTTTGATTTTCGCCCAAGACTCAATTTTTTGATGTTTCAAAGTATGAAAATTCATAAATCACTGGTTTTTCAACGAAATTGGCTGATTTTTTGCATGAAGGCCCGCCTGGGTGGTATCTCCAGGTCATTTTTTGGGCTTGACGTAATTTTTTGATTTTTGCCCTAAACTCAATTTTTTGATGTTTCAAAGTACGAAAATTCATAAATCACTGGTTTTTCAACGAAATTGGCTGATTTTTGGCAGGTACGTCCGTCGAGGTGCTATCTTGAAGCTGGCAAAAGGCATTTCCGAAATATTTGTTATTTCTCAGTTTATGGCTAAAAACCTAAATTCTTGATGTTTCAAAAATTTGAACATCCATAAATCGATGGTTTTTCAATGAAATCAGTTGAATTTTGGCATGTACGTCTCTAATGGTGATATATTGAAGTTGATAATAGAATTTTTCGACACATTTATTATTTCTTAATTTATAGTCAAAAACCTAAAATCTTGATGTTTCAAAAATTCGAACATCAATAAATTAATGGTTTTTCAATAAACTCAGCTTAGATTTGGCAGATACCTTTGCTGCGGCAGTATCTTAAAGCAGTTAAAAGGAATTGCTTAGCTTATTATCCGGAACAAAGGCCGCGCATCTTGGCAACAGCCGAGAATACCTTGTTAAGCATAATTTCGTAATGAGAGTTTCAAATTTTTGACCGCAGCCCGAAGGGAACAATAATAATATTCATTGGTGGCTTAGTGGCTTTATCTCTAGCTGTCTAGCTATCTCTGACGAGAAAGGTTTGTGAAGGGTGGTTTCGGGGAGTAGTGAAGTAAGAATGAATGTTTAGGAAAAATATACCCCGCATTTGTCCTTCACAAAATATTTTTCTTTTTTTGCTGTCTGTAAAAAATTTTGCAATCGAGATTTGTTTCCATTAATTGCCATTAATTTGACAAAAAATGCTGATGATTGCAGTGTTAACTATGAACTGCGTTTTTCACAAAGCTAATTTCGTTTATTTATTGGCCATTTATGATTGAACGCTAGAAAGAAACTTTTTCTAACCTCGTACAAAAATAGGCAGAATTATTAAGTAGTTTATAGTATAAAGGCTATAGCTTACCGTAAATTATCAAGGTTTATTCTTGAATATCTTTGCAAACATTGTTCACCAATGAAACTGAAAAACGAATTGTTTAGTTTCCACTGAGCCGCATTAGTTTAGACTAGTATTACCGCCTATATTTTTTGCTAATATTGGCAGGAGAACCCCTTTTCTCCCAAAACAACAGTTCTGGTACCATCGGCAGGCCAAATGTGGGTCTCTTTTCTACAATTTTGCAATGGCCTTGAGTAAACGTCAAGGAAATACTATTTCTACTAGTGGAATCTGCTGATTGGACAGTTGCATTTTGTTTTTGGCCTGTAAATCAGGGTCATATATAAATTACTGAAATTGTGAATCTCCACTTCAGTGTGTTTTGTCTCTTAGCTGATTTCTTTATAATGCTTGAAATAAATATAGCTTGGGCAACAAGGTGATGAAATTTATTGGATTCATATTATCATGAAACTACTTTGGGCTATAGGGCAATGAAATTAAATTTGACTCTGATTGTGAAATTATACTTACAACATTGTGAACCTACAAAGAGCTAAGAGAGCCCAGAAAATTTTTACCATTATAATATTGTAATTTTATGGCAGGTTAAAGTAAAGCTTGAAAAACTTTAAATAATTTGCACAGATGCTCTGCATTAAAATTTCCATCAATGTTGGCAGCAAAAGAAAAAGCTGGGAAAACTAATAAATTTATTTTTTCAAAATAATATTTTTTCATTGAAATGCATATAGTTTTTCTCAATATTAACCAATATGTGACATATCACTAGCCAGTTTTGTTCAACCTTGAGCCGACGAGGTGGGTGGAAGAGAATTCAGCTCAGTCTTGTCTATATGATGCCTCCCTGTCGCTCCAAATATTCCCCTTCCTTGGTGACTACTGACTACCGGGTGCGCCGCGCAAGTTTTGACAAAGTTTAGACCTCAATTACTCAGGTCCAAAATAAGTTAAATACCTGAAATTTTAACACAACATACTCCTAAGCTTCCTTAAAGAAACCATAAAGTTTTATTAAATTGCGATCATTCCTTCTAGAGTTATAGGCCTTTAAGTGTGGGCAGCGCAAATTTTGCCTGTTTACCCTGTAATTACAAAATTTGGGACACATTTTGGACTCCATTTCATAGGCCCAAAGAATCAATGATTGCTCAAATAGAAGACCAACATAAGCTAAAGGAGATATGCAAAGCCATTGAATGCATTGCCGTTTTTATGGTTGTACATATTGCTTAAAATATTGCACATATTGGAGCTAATTTCTGAAAATTCGCTGATGGACACAACAGCGGTTTTTAGGATTTTTGACAGTTACATTAAATTTTACTATGGGCTCCCGAAAAAATCCGAGATGCTTCCAAATTTCCATAGTTATTGTTCATACAATTGGCAAATTTGTGTATTATTGTGAGCCCATCATGTTTGGCTGGACCTGAGAAATTAGCAAAATACTGTAATTACAGAGTTAACGGGCAAAATTTGGGTTGCCCTCACATAAAGGGCTATAACTCTAGAAGAAATAATTCTAATTTAATAAAAATTTATAGGTTCTTTAAGGAAGCTTAGATGTATAATGTGTTAAAATTTCAAGCATGTAACTTATTTTGATCCTGACTTATGAAGGTCTAAATTTTGTCAAAACTTGCGCGGCGCACCCGGTAATAGAAACCCGCTATGATCCTGCTGAATACACCACAGCGTTTGGTACAGAGAGCTTGGTTTGCTTGTTAGCTGTACCCTACGATCAACCACCTCTACAAAGCCCTACAATTTGCCCACTGCGCCTCTTCTGCAACTTCAACTTCAGCCTTTGATCTTGCCGCCTGCACAATGGCGTTCAAGTCAAAGTGCTCAAGTCACCAATCTACCACGACAGGACATCGAACCAAAAACCAGCCAGCAATCGACTGCATTTTGCTTTGCTGCCAGACAAGCTCACCTGCTGCAGCGACAGAGATTCACTCAGCCATGGCCGCTTTGTGAATTTTGATTCGACGACTTCTGCGACTACGCTGCAAGGAATTGAAAATTGACTTTGAGTCTATTTTCAATATCCGCTCTTCAACAGCAACATTGCAGCTCCAAGTTTCATGCTATCCTCAAATGGATATTGCAAAACTTTTCATGTCATTGATGACATCAATCAACGTCATTGCCACCAACTTTCCAACCAAGCATGCCTTCTATGATTTCACTCTATCCTTGCAGATTTTGTGAAATCATTTCTTGCCGGCGATCAAGTCCAGAAACAACATCGCTGCCTGGGAATCAAAAATTAACTGCAAAGTTTCTTTTCATGCCGTCTTCAAGCACTGTCGATGGAATTTTCATTATCCTTGAATGGATTCTGAAAATTCTCTGCAGCTGCTGGCCAATCAGCAAGTCTCCGCCTTGGCTGCTAGAGTTCAAAAATTGGCTCCGGTCAGTTTTCAAAACTCATTGCTGCCTGCTGCAATCATTGTTGGCCAACGCAGTTTACAAAATCCTTTCAGATTCTGTAAACTTTTGAGCATCGCTGGAAAAAGGACCAGACCAATTCAGAATCGGTTACTGTAGCTCAACAATGCCAGTCTAGATTTACGAATCTCTTATGATTATGTAAATCTTTGAACTAGAAACTGAGTGACAGGCGATGAAACTGATTCAGAATCAGCCTCTGCTCTTCCCCGGTTGTCAACAACTTTGGCAAGCCCTGTCCCATGGACTTCATCCACTGCAACTTCTGCAACTTGCCGGCCATCTACAACCCCAGCCTGCTCACCACTGGCCAGAAGGACTACTTCATGGACAGCGTCAACTGCAAGCGCAATGCATTCAAGGCTTCCATCCTCTGCGTGCACTCTGACATCAACGCTGGCCACAAAGGCTCAAATGGAGAACCTCTGCTCTCCACCTTCTGCCAGTCTCTGAAGACAGCACAACTTTCTGGACGACTAGCACTGCTTTCTCTACGGCTTTTTGGATGGCAACAGCTGCATCCTGAATACCGCAGTCTGCAACAAGTGCAGCATGGTGGATGGCTTCCGCCACGACCTCTGCCACTTACAGCCCACCCTCAGCCACAGACAGCTGGCCTCCAAAACTTGTTCAGATCGACTACAGCCACTGCTTCCTGCCCTGCCCTCTGCTCCAGCCTCAAGCTGACACAGTCCATCATCCATGCCATCTTCAACTTCTGCAACTGCATGAATGCATACTGCATCATGGAGCATCACCCCAGGAAGATGTCCTCCTTAGATCCTCAAAAGGGCCTTCACTATCACCCTCATTACTCCGCCCAGCAGTAAGAGGTTGGTGGTGTACTTGGCCAATGGAAACCTGGATGGCTTCCTGAATGGCTTCTGCCTCTATGCCGATGAATTGCTCAACTAATTCATTGCCTGCAAAGACTTTGCACTATCTACTGAGATATGCAAACTCTAATATCACTTCTGTTTGATGACTCCAAAAGAGGCGAGAGTTTAGCTAAAAGCTAAGGTCTATGCAACTCTTCTATGCCTTTTGGAACGGCCAACTTAGAGAGCACAATGTGCCGGCAGCCAAATGCCGCCTGCCTCTCAGTTCACCATCAACCCGAGCAATTTGCCCAGCATCATCCCGAGCTGCATAAAATTCATTGCCACTGTCAACCTGAACAAATTGCCAGTGTCATCCCGAGCTGCATTTCTTTAGCGCAACTATTAAAACTGCCCAACTACATCGTCAGAAGCGAATAGACAGTGTATTACTTTCTTCCAACTCCTTGAAAGGCCTACAAGTGCGGCCAGTGGCCTTTATGCCTGCTCTTCCAGGCCCCACTTGCACCAGCTGCTCAAGCCTTGCTATCTGCCACTAGCTCAACAGTGCCTCTTTTCACTCCCCCTCCACAGCCTCAATTGCAACAGGTGCCCCAGCTTTGCCTAGCCTTGCCAGCCTGCCTTTCGCATCACCGACACACGCATCCATTGCAATTCATCCCTCAAACCCCTCTCAGCCTCTACTTTCACCGCCAGGCAAGAGAGAAGGGTACCCTGAGCCGGAACTTAAGCCAACTTGATAGGGCCTAACACAGCCCAGAACCTGAGCCAACTGGCCAGGGCCTAGCTCAGCCACAGACAGATGGACAGTGCCCGCATCAAACGCAACGACGCCATCGTTGATGACATCTTCAAACCCCCTCTCTACTCCTCATAGGGATGGGTGCCAGACCAGCTTCTACTATTGCCGGGAGAGGTGGTGGATGACGGGGCAACGGACCAGGTCGCCCTGCTTGTCTTCCACGAAAGCACCAGCATCAACTTCTATGGCCACAACCTGGAGACCCAGCACCCCGTCTGCGTCTGCTTCGTCAAGGCGGAGATGGCCAAACAGATGCGCTCCATGGACAGTGCCCTCAGCAACCAGGCCATGGGCGACCAACTGGCCCCCCTGATCTACAATCACTGCCTGGCTGCCCAACCTTGGCCCACCTCCCTCTTTAAGGAGACAGGCTTCAAGAGCCTGAATGGGCTATATGCAGTAACCACAGCGATGGGCTACGGCAGTCTGGAGGCCTGCCTAAACATCTACCACAACGGGTGGGTGCTGGAAGGGTGTGCGTGGGGCTATGTGGGGCAACTTGCGTGACTGATGAAAGTCGTGCACTCGGTGGAGGTCTGTATGGTGGACCTGTCTCCGGCCAGCTTCACATTCGATGATGAGGATCAAACTCAGCTGCATGGCGGGTCTCTGGAGACCATGCGTGAAATGCTGGAAGGGAATCTGGGCTAGCTCAATGAACATTTACCATACAAAATTGGCTACATGCCCCCCGAGGTGCTCAACCTCAACAGCCCCAGGACCTACTCAGGTATTTCTTGCTCCAATTTGTGTTGGCCTCAACAACAAATCATTGCATGAATATGCAGGCTACAAAAGTGACATCTGGGCAATGGGTGCTCTGCTCTATCACATGGTGGTTGGGTGCATCCCATTCATCATGGAAGGGGATGTGTCAGCGACACTGGAGAACATGCGGATGAGAGAGCTCGCTCTCCCGCATGGGCTTAGCTGTGGTCTAAAGTCCATTCTCTACGCCTTGCTCTCACCAGACCCAGAGAGTTGACCTACAATAGACACAGTTCTCCAACTTCCTTGGATGGCCTATGGCCCTTTTTACCTGAGGCGTTAGCTCAGCCCACCCCCCACAGCCTTTCACTATTGTGTGTGGTTTGCAGAAGCAATGCAGGTGCAGCTGACAGGAGGTCCAGGCAAAGTTCGCGAGGACATTGAGAAGAAGAAGTGATTTGAAGGCCCTGCTTTCTTTTTGACTGGCGCGTTTTCCCCAGTTTTTTTTCTTTGGCGTGTATTGAAAAATGAAAAACAAATTGTAGAATGCCAATAGAAATAGTCTGCCGTGGGAGGGGAGCTGGAGGACGCGGCAGCAGACGAGGAAATGCAAAAATGGTAGCCTGGCTGGAGGAGCAGAAGACACGTCGCACCCTCTCGCCATCAAACTTTCCTCCACTCTTGGTGGTGGCTGCCACATCACCTCCATCATACTCAGCTGTGGCAGCAGCTTCTCCTCACGGTGACGACCCACAACCCTATCCCCCACCCCCACCTCCTCCACCCCCACCTCCACCTCCATATAATGGCAGCTTTGCCACCTTCCCCACCTCCAACTTTGCCAACATCTCCATTACACCTCTCCCTCCTCAGTTCTTCATCCATGCCCCTCCCCAGGTGCATGATCATGTGCTTCAGGTTGATGTAACTTGGTGTGTTATGATCCCTATTGATCCTAATGCCCATCTGATTTGATTGGATAAATTGGAGATCCCAAAGCCTGAAATCAAATGCCTGGTATGGCCATGACAGCTCCGTTCAGATGAGATGTGAATGCAATGGTGATCAAGTACTGGCTCAATCTCCAGCTCAAGAGACACAACCAAGATATGCTGTGGCCTGAAGAGGAGGAGCCAGACCTCCCCGCCAACATGCCAAGACTCAGATGGGGCTTGAATCATCTTCATGCTCTCTTCCAGATGGAGCAAGTGAGCAAAACCTGGGCCATGTTCCTCCCGGGGGTGTACCGTGGGGGGGGGGGGGTGATTTATGCACGAATGATTTCAAACAGTTATAACTCAAGTTCTATTCAATATTTTTTCACAAACATTTATCAGGAGGTGCTCCTATATGTTCACTAAATTGTGTTAAATTTTTGTGTGAAACGGATTCAAACTCGTGGATTTATTTCAATGTTTGTAACATGAGTTAATATATAGTCATTTCAATGCGCAGGGCAATTATTTTGTAGCAAAATGTTTTTTTTTATTTTTAAAGGTTTTAGCAAATGTGTACCACCAAAGGTCATTCATTCAATGGTTTGCTGTTTCCATGACCAACAATAAAAGCATATTTATACTTATAAATCAATTTTAAGCTTCAGTTTCAGTAAAAATCAATTGTTTTGTACAATGTTCTCTAAAGCATTGACTCATGTTACAACAAGGTAATCTCGGCGGTTGCCAAGATGCGCGGCCTCACCTCAAGACACCACCTAGATGAAAATGCATGCCAAATTTCAACAGATTTCAGTGAAAAACCATGAATTATGCATGTTCCGATTTTTGAAACATCAAGATTTTGGGTTTTTGACCATATATCAGGAAATACTAATTATTTCAAAAATTCCTTTTGCTAGCTTCAAGATGTTACTATCACGGACGTACATAACAAAAATCAGCAAATTTCATTAAAAAACTGGGGACCTATGCATGTTCAAATTTTTGAAACATCAAGATTTTGGTTTTTTGACTATAAATCAAGAAATAATAAATATTTCAAAAATTCCTTTTGCCAGCTTCGAAATGTTACTTAGACGGACGTATCTGCCAAAAATCAGCTAATTCCATTGAAATACCAGTGATTGAGGATTTTTCGTATTTTGAAACATCAAAAAATTGAGTTTTGGGCGAAATTCAAAAAATTACGCCAAGCACCAAACATGGTCCCGAGGCACCGCCTAGGCGGACCTTCATGCAAAAAATCAGCCAATTTCGTTGAAAAACCGCGGAGTACGGGCATGCCACACACATATATATATATACTAGTAATATGGGGTCAGTGGCCGCGCTTCGCGCGGCCACTCTTGTGAACCACCAAGTATAAATTTACAAATACTGAAGTGAAACAAAAACGTCATCACAATATCAGTGAGTTTTAGTTTAGTAAGCTGATTATTGGTTATTCCACTTTATTTCTACCTTTACAAAATCTAAAAATAGGAATCTGAATGTCATTTGAACATCAAAATATCAAAAACATCCCATTATTGCTCAATCGGATATGCTGAGCTACCATTTGATAGCTTTGAACCATAACAATTCTTGCTAAACAAGCAGTGCATGAAAATAATCATATTAAATCAATAAAACATTGGCTCCTTGGGTAGGTCAAAATCTGCAAAATGCACATCAGTCAACTCGATTTTTTAAAATAATATTTACTGAAAAAGTCAAATGTAATCATTTAATTTGAGGCAGAAGAGTTGTAGCTTGAATTTAAAAAAAAGTCCGCCAGGAAAAGTTAAAAACTGGTGGAGCTATGAGGTTTCAAAGTTAAAAAATGGCCAAAAATGGCAAAATTGCGCACATTTTCAACCAGTTTTGGTTTTCATCATTGTTGGAACATAGTGTGCCTAATATATGTTGCACAACTTGCTGAGATCTATTCAAAAAGGTATCATATGCTGGAATTGGGTTAGAATTCGGCGTGCCCAAGTGCCCCTCCCAAAATGGCATCACCCGTATTATATAAGATATATGTGGACAGACGGACGCAAAAATGGGGTAACTGCTTAAGCTGGCCTTGGCCGCCCGCCGCTTCGGGCAGGGCGCCAGAGCTCCTCCGGCCTCCGGGCACGGGTGCTATGGCCCCTACGCTTCGCCTAGCATGCTTCGCATGCTAGGCTACGCTCCGGGGCCTCCGCACCCATGCCCTCCGGCCTCCGGAGCTCTGACTGCCCTGCCCTCCGCGGCAGGCGGCCTTCGGCCGCGCAAAAATTCAAATAAAACCACGAGTTTGAATCCGTTTCACAAAAAAATTTAACACAATTTAAAGGACATCTAGGAGCACCTTGTGATAAATTTTTTTGAAAAAATATTGAGTAGATCTTGAGTTATAACTGTTTGAAATCATTTGCGCATAAGTCACCCCCCCCCCCCCACGGTATGAGAAGATTCTGGCTGCTCTTCCCTACAGAGCAACTGAGATGCAGTTTGCCCACTACATACTCCAGTTCCCCCTCTTCCTCTCCTCTTCCTCTATACCTTGGCTTTTTCAGCAATGTGGCCGGGGTGTATGGTGGTCTGGATGCTGCCACACTCAACAGAAAGGCTTTTAAGCTCTGGGATGACTGCATAAAGGCGACAGTTAAAAAGGGGGAGACTCGTCCTGGATGCAACTGGACCACGATTGCCGCCTTCCTCGTTGGCATCATGGACTACACCGAAGGCATCCTCCTGGGTGAAATTGGTGGTGTGGTAAGCCCCCACCAATGGCCTGTCACCCTCTTCCATGAGTTTTGGTACCAGCTCATCTACAGCTCATACATCAACAACAACCTCAAACATCTTGGTGGCTGGGTTTGTCCTCCTCTTCCTCCTCCTCCTCTGAACAATCTGCCAGTGGGACTCTTCCAGCCTGACCTTCACTTACATTTGTGACACACATGGTAGTAGGCGCATGTACTTTCCAGGACCCCCCATTGTGACGAAGAAGAAGTCACGGCGGAGAACCCAAGCAGCCACTGCTGTGGCCAGTGAACCTCAACACTCTTCATGAGGAGGATGAGGCTCTGTGGAAGTCTTAGCTAAGCCACCAGTTGTGAGGGAGATTAAGAAGGAGGAGCCTGATGAGGAGGAGAAGAAGTCTGCTGCTGCTGGGGGGAAAGCAAGCAGTGACTTTTTAGTAGACGAGTGGGAAGTTAAGGAGGAAAAGTTGAGTGAGGAACACGACTACTGGAGATCATTGTTTAGGCCAGGTGAACACTATGATCTGATTAGGAAAGGTCTGAAGCGTTGGAAGCATGGTCCAATCAGACAGCATAGTTTTGAACTCTGTCTCACCAATCCACTGATTAGCCATAGTCCGGTCACGCACCAGCATATGATGTATAGGATTTTAGAGTCTGCCTTTTGCCGGATGCTCAGAGTGGTGCCTGCGCGGCTGAGCCGGCTGATCATGGCCGTGCATGAGCTTCTCAATGGGGAATGTCTCTCATCTCACAGGGCCGGAGTGGCTCAGCTTTCCTTTCAGACTTTCTTGAGCGTCTCTGCGACGCCGTACAGTCCGAGCCCCAGCATTGACTTGAGGGACATTGTCTTTTCACTTGTTGTCTATGAGCCTTCCACCACCATAAAGGTTGGAATGGCACTTTCGAAACTGAGCAATCGAGGTGAGCTGAGCACTTGGGGGCGATGCGCTTTGTTGGACTGGGTAGCGTAGGAGAGAGCCGATTCCGCCAGCGGGTAGGAGATACTAAATAGCTGGGTATTTTTTCCATCCAATCCCTGACAAGATAGCCATTTTTGGAAGGGGGAGATGAAGATGAGGTGGTGACCGGCATGTCTTCGTAGTTCATGGCGGATGGGGACTCTTGCTCATTCCAGGTGTAAGTCTTTGGTGCTTCCACATCCAGAATGCAGAACTTGAGACGGTCCTGAGTCTCCCACTGGCAGGAGCGGTAGTTTACGACAGAGCTTTGAATCCCCGTTGAGAGATCAAAGAGGTTCCAGGCCCGCAGGCCATACAACTTTGTGGTCAGCTCCTCTCCTATCCCTTCTTCCTGAAAAAGAGCTTTGAGAACAGAGGTAGGGACAATGATGTATGATGTACCGTGTTTTTGATCTTGAAGATCTTTACTGGCTGGTTTACAGCCTGAGCACCAAGCTCGCGGCTGTAGACGGTGTAGATGTTGAAGCATCGCCTCATCTTGCCAAGGAAGCCAACCGTTTCGTGTGAGAAGTAGATTGGAGAACGGCACTCCATAAACTCGACGACACTATCCTGCTTTGGCCAAACCACAAGGGCCTGCGGCGTTGTCCGGAAGAAGGTTGGCGGCATAATCCATTCCGTGTAGAGCATATACTTGACTCGATTAGTTTTCTCTTTGTTTGAAAGCCTAGACTGGTCCACGACTGGAATTGGCATGATTCCTTTTTCTGATCTTCCTGAAAAATCAAGCAATAGATAGGGTGACAGAGCAGAGGAGGCAGAGCAGAGAGAAGTTGTGCAATGGTTTGATGACCATTGAAGTGGTGGCTGTGGTGGACAAGAAGAGGGAAAAAGTTTACTTCCACAACAAATGAGTGCCCCATAAAAAGGGGATCATTGTAGATATCTTAAAGTACATGTAAGGAATCTTTCCAATAAAGATCATTGCATGTCTAAAATCGGTTACAACAAAGTAGGAAAACCATTTGTACTTGCCGGTTGGTCTAAACAGATCATTAAAGCAGCAGTTCAGAATTTGTTGTGTCAAGTCAGAGGTATAATGATACTCATACATGTGACCGCCCTCCAGGTGGTGTTTACTCGAAGTCTGAGTTGCCAGAATATTGTAGGTGACCTTTATAACGGTCAGGTCCTCTGCTTTCATTCTCTGAAAAAGCAAGAGCTGATGAGCAGTGTGTGTGTGTGGAGGCGCGAGGAGTAACCGGAACACCGCTGCATAGTTTGGGGTGAAGCTGAACAACTCTTGGGAGGGAAGGGTGGAATTGCATGATTTTCACGCTATCCCGTCCACCCCACAGCTGGAAGATTTCCCGAATCACGCTGACACTGATGCTCTTGCTTTGCTCGACCAGGTCACCAGCGCTGGTAGAGTTTGCAATGTCCATAAGCTTCTTAGCTAAAGCCTGCAGAAGGTTCCATATCAGCTCACTTCTCCTTCGCCTCACCGACTAACCGGCTTAACAGAGCAGAGTTGAAATCCTCCAGAGCTTGCACATCCCAGCTCATGCCTTTCACTCCAGTCTCTGCCCAACTCTCTCTTAACGAGCCATTTCCCCAGAGCTAACGGGATAGCGATGGGGAAGCGTCTCTCGGCGTTGATGATGGCCTGTTCATTTGAGTGCCAAACAATAGCATGTTCATAGCATCTCTCTGTTGGCTTTGGAAGGCCTTCTTTGAGCTGCATCAATCTGATTCGCTCCTCACGCTGACGCCGTGAAACAAACAACTTTTCAAGTCGGTCCATTCTGAAAGATGATAAAGTGATTCCCTCTTTGTCTCTTTCCCCATGCCCCATGGAAGTGGGGGTGCCCATTGCGGCGGCGGTGGCGGCGGTGGTGGCAGGTGAGTGGTAAAGGTTTTACTTCCTTCACTAGGCAGGGCTGGAAAAAGCAAATGAGCGGGCCTGACGAACATATGAATCATACATTGCACTTACAAGGCCTATAGGTGCATAAAGGATAGGAATGTGAGGATTAAAGCTACAGTTGCTCATGCTGAGAATTATGACCCATATACCATCAGTCATAACGAAAAAGTCTTTCGTCTTGGTTCCATCAGAGCGAGCTTGTAGAAGATATTTGAAGCAGTCCACTTTGTGCTCATGCCGAGCACCCAGCTCTCCGCAGCGTGGCTTGGCCGTGGCAACCTTGTAGCTGTAGTAGGCATAGCGGCACTTGTTTGGAGCTAACGGCTAAAAAGACGGAATTGCCTTCGGAAGAGCCAAAAAGACAATGCTAACCATGAGCTCGTTCTTCGTGACGTGCATGAGCTTGATGTTCTTGATGAAAGGGACCAAGGGTGGCCCCCTTGCCAAGGGTCATTTGCCGTCGTTGTCCTCCCACTCCCATTCCGTCGATTGTTCAACCAGCGCTGTCCTGAGCCAGAAGCTGGTGAAGCCCAAGACGGCATTACTGTGGCAAAGGTCTTTGGAGAGCCAGAGCGCAGCAGACTCATGCTCGTGGATGGGTGACTGAAACACTGCAAAATAAGGCTGGCTGGAACAATAGAAGGGTTGTTAACCTTTTTGACGTCGATTGAGAAGTCCCCGCTGACACTGCCCAGCTTATCGCCCTTGAGCCAAGCCATAAGCTCTTGGCTCAAAAACACTGCACGTTTGGGCTCCTGCTCTGAACCGTTGAAGGGCTTGTAGCCGGTGTCGTCCACGTGGGCAAGCCACGCTTTGAGAAGGTATGTGGAGGCCTTGGTGATGACAGGTAGTTCCTTTGCAAGCTCGCCAATTGCCACGTCTTCCATTTTGGCATAGAGTTTGTGCATGACATCACGCGCTTTAACGAAGCGCTTGTAGAGGGAGTTGGGGCCCATAACATCGTTGTCCAGGGGAGGAGAGGCTACAGATCGTGGAAATTCAGCATCCATTGCTTTCTCCACGGCCTCCTCCTTATCAGATTCGAGAGAGAGAGAGAGAGAGAGAGAGAGAGAGAGAGAGAGAGAGAGAGAGAGAGAGAGAGAGAGAGAGAGAGAGAGAGAGAGAGAGAGAGAGAGACAAACTTGTCCCAGTGGTGGAGATGAGATGAAAAAGCGTTAAAAAGTTTATTCGGGCATCCGCATATTCTCAGCAGCATTTCGTCTCAGTCTCTTTCTCCTCCAGCAAGTCATTCTCCTCTGCCTCCTTCAGCTCCATGGGCAAGTCAGCGAATGTCTCCTCCTCCTCCTCCTCCTCATAGTGCAAGCCGGCGGGATTGCTCAGAAGCCAGAGTTGACGTTTTTCCGGAGTGTTCTCCTCATCCCTACACACACACACAATCATCAAGGGGGGTGGCGGTGGAGGAGGAGCAAGCCAACAAGTAGGCAATGCCATAGGGAAGACTGGTCATGTGCAAATCCAGCGTGGCTGGAAACCAGCGTTTGGTGCTGTGGAACTTGATCTGCTTGACGATGAAGGTGTTCCAGACGTCCATCTTGTGCACGGCTTTCTTGATTTGGAACTGGTTCACGGCGACAATGTTGGATGGTTTTCCCACCATCCCTCGCAAAGTTTCCGGTTTGATGACTTGAGTCACGTCAGCAGTCTTTCGAATTCCCTTCATCTTGATGACCTCGTCAATCTTCTGACCATCTTTCCAAATCCTGGCAAAAAGTGATCAGTATGGTGGAGCAGGCAGGAGGCAGGCAGGCAAACTCATATTCGTAGCACTTTGGTCCCAGGCTGGAGAAGCTGGTGATGTTTGCTCCAGCCCCATACTGATCGAGGATCTCATCCTTGAGTTGCCCAAGGGCGGCTGAGGAAGAGGGTGGAGGGACTGCTGGAGGGAGACAGAGAAAGAGACCATCAGTGTCAAAGTAGACAACATGAGTAGAATACTTTGCCAACAGCTTATAGAGACAAATCCGGGCATAGGATGTGGTCAGGGCCGCCAGAACAACGTTCTGTTTGGGGCCGGCACTTTCAAATCAAGGCTTATAGGAAACCAAGAGAGATTCCTCGTCTGGAGAAATAGACATGTGAGTAATCTCAAAACGGTCATCATTCTGAATCTCAAGCAGCTTAGCATAGTTTTTGATGAGCTCTGTGGATGATCGGTCTCTCCACATGGCAAGAAAGCCCCAAATGGCATTTAGCGAGAATTTAGCTAAACTTCTCATGGAAGGGTTGTATTTGAACTGATCGCGCGTGAGCTGAAGACCCACAGTCTCATTGGTTTCATCAATCAATTGGAGGAATTCTTCCTCCGAACTGAGAATGGGTGAGGAAAGCGCCTTCTTGGCATACTGGTCATGAATGAGGGCTGAGAAGAGGGTTTTAGATTGGCGCGAGGGTGGCCAGTGCCACAGCTCTTGCACGGCCACAAGCGTGTAGCCATGAGCAAGTGCAAGGTTTAGCTCCTCGGTGAAAAAGGTTCCATGAATCATTCGCTCGATGTCAGAATGGGTGCAGAAATCGGCGCGTTGCTCATGGGCACAGGCAGTGCAAAGGTGGAAAATGAATTTCCCATTGATCAGCTGGCCCAGGACGGGGATGTGAAGACACTTGGGCGGCAGCACGTTGACCTTGACCAGCCCAAACCAGCTCTCGATAGGAAGTGACTCGGTTTCCTTTCCAATGTAAATGTCCGGCAGTCCAATCGGCCAGCGTTCTCCATGACTTCCAAAGTTGACTGAAGGATAGAGACTGCAAAAGAAAAATGGTCAAAAAGATTGCCCACAACGGGGTTCGAACCCGCGACCTCAGGCCATAAGTGGCCTGCACGCTTCCGCTGCGCCACATGGGCTGTGATGGAAGGAGGATGCAAACCTGGTAAAGTCAAAGTAGTGAATGCATTCTCCGGGCAAAAGTTGACAGATCTTGTGCTTGATGCTGTTTGTTCGGCCTCCCCTGAATGCATCACGAGGACGAAGAGGGTCAGGGGAGTACTGCTCAATGTACTCCGAAACAGCTGTCTTTAGCTCAGGATTTTCATTCATCTCTTGCCTAAACCTACACTCCCACTTGATGTGCAACTGAAAGGGTCCATAGGGCGAGCCCTTGCTAAGAGAGCCTAGCCAGGCCAACTTTTTATCCTTCTCAACTGTCTTCCTATGCCTATAGTTAAGAATGGGGGTTCGGTTTGGAAAGCAGTCGAGGCAGCCATGCCAGTAGCAGCCATGAAACTGGAAAACCTGGCGTTTGCCCTGGCAGTCCACAGAGACACCATCAACTTTGATTCCACAAATGCTATGCTCATACATCTTCCGTGCCGACAGAATCTTCCCCAAGTCTGGATTCGTCAGCTCCAGCCAATGAAACCAGGCCAGTGATAGTACCGAGTACCACTCATGGCCATAGCCCTGAGGCGGCATGATAGCCAGAGCCTTTGGAGGCATGTAGTAATACCGAAAAATAGTGTTGTTGAAGGCTGGGAAGGTGATGTAGCTCAAAGGCTCAATGTCAGGGTACTGCTCCAGCCAAGTCTTGCGATACTCCTCAAAGCCCTCCCGCAGAACTTGAACATCCTTACGACAGTACTGATAAAGCTCCTCGGCTGGATAGTAGCGTAGCAGAGGATTTGCTTTGAAGGTGGCAACCTTTTCAGCATGCCATTTGCACAGCAACTGCTGCGACTTTTCCGATCGACACTCTGGCGAAAAGTACTTGAGAAGCGGAAACCTATGAATCTCTCCATCAGGGGTCAATTCCTGATAGTAGCCCCTTGGACGATTCCATCTTATCCAGTGGGCTGTGTTGAGCTTGTGTGGAAAGTCCCCTTTGACAAGGGAGGCATCAAGCCCAAACATTTTGGGGTATGCAGAGAGGGGGGTGCCTGGAGTGAAAAGAAGAGAGTCCCTAAAGACAATCTTGTTTTTAAGCAATTTAAAGGTCAGTATTTTCTGATGGGTCCATATGTGATGGGGAAATCTTGAGATAACGAAGCCTGTTCAAAAGGAAGTGGAAATCAAAGCCGGATCCGTTGTGCATGACAATGAAGCTATTCTTGTAGACAGAGTCGCCTTCAATCAGTGCCTGAATGAAGTCATCCAGAGCAGAGGAGCCCTTGTAGCAAAACTCTAGCTCATTCTTCCGCTCCTGAACAACTATCAGGTTCACTGTATGACTAACATAGCAAATCTCAAATGGGGTGTGGATATAGCCACAATGAATGCACCAAGTCTGGCTGCACTTATGTTTCGCCAATGTGCCACTGGGCGTCAGTTCCTCAGCCTCCTCCTTCCCCCCCTCCTCCTCCTCCTCCTCCTCCTCCACCGCAGCCTCCTTCCTACTACCAGATGCAACTAATTTGTTGCACAAGGGGCATCGGGCCATTGTCTCATTGCAGTGCATCATGTGTGCCATGAAGCACGCTCTCGTCTGAAGGGGAACCAAACAATTGCTGCATGAGAATGGGGGGACCTCTGGACGTACAGTCTCAGTGTTGATGCAGTTGCTAAAGCCACAAAGGAGACACAATGATTTTGCACACTTGTGTGCCATGCCACCTGCTCTGTAACGAGTGAATGTCTCAAAGCAAAGGTTGCAAATACGGGCCACAGATAGAAAGCCTTCAAGCTGGCTAATGCCATAAGCATGATAGGCCAGGGCTGCCTCAACACCCTCTTCCAGCTCCTTCTCCATCACATCCTAGATTGCTCCCAACAATTTGACCTCCAACATGTCGGCTGAGGGTTGCTGAGGGGCAGCAAAAATTAGGATACAGTCATCCTCAAAGGTGTGGTGAGGCTGATGGTTGAGGCTGATGGCCGGGATACTGCAGTCAGTGTCCAAGTACAAAAGGAGGGCCATGTCATGAAGCTCGAGCAAGGGAAGAAGTTTTTGAAGCTCATCAAGAGAATGTGGACCATCCTCTGAGACTCCATACTCGGCCACAAAGTCACCGTAGACCATCCGAGCAGTGTTCTCCCCGCCAATTGCTGATACATAACTTCTAAGCCTATGATAAGTCCTTGCCTTTTTACCAGCACCCCCTGCTGGCCTATTCTTCCGCCGATACCTCCACCGCACACCGTGCTGCCTAGCCTCTTCAAGAGATTGAGCTTCAGCAGTGCGGTGCTGCTGAAGAAACCAGATCTGCGAAATGACAACGAGCATGAGACACTTATCCCCCCAAAAAGATTTGCTCGCCTTCGTGGTGCAGTACTTGGTCGGATCAAAGAGGGATTGCTTTCTACCAGCCCAGGCGGCCGTGCTCAGCTCACCTCGATTGCTCAGTTTCGAAAGTGCCATTCCAACCACTATGGTGGTGGAAGGCTCAAAGACAACCAGCGAAAAGACAATGTCCCTCAAGTCAATGCTGGGCTCGGACTGTACGGCGTCGCAGAGACGCTCAATAAAGTTGCGAAAGGAAAGCTGATGCACTCCGGCCCTGTGAGACGAGAGACATTCCCCATTGAGAAGCTCATGCACGGCCATGATTTGAGCCGTGCTGTTCACAGGCACCACTTTGAGCATCCGACGAAAGGCATTCTCTAAAATCCTATACAGCATAAGCGGGCGTGTGACCGGTCCACGGCTAATCAGTGGATTGGTGAGACAGAGTTCAAAACTATGCTGTCTGATTGGACCATGCTTCCAACGCTTCAGACCTTTCCTAATCAGCTCATAATGCTCACCTGGCCTAAACAACGATCTCCAGTAGTCTTGTTCCTCACTCAACTTTTCCTCCTTAACTTCCCACTCGCCACCATCAAAAAGGTCACTGCTTGCTTTCCCCCCAGCAGCAGGCTTCTCCTCCTCAGCAGGCTCCTCCTTAATCTCCCTCATGACTGGCGGCTTAGGTAAGACTTCCACTCCTTCCCCTCCTCCTCATGAGCGTTGAGGTTCATCGGCTGCCACAGCCGCTCGGGTTCTCCTCCTCTTCTTCTTCAGTTCGCTCGGTGGCAGTGGTGGCAGTAGTAGATAGATAGTCAATCCGAGTGCCCCTACAAAAGGTAGGGGGGTAAAGAAAACCGTATCTTAAAGTTGGCACTCTCCCAGTGATGTTTATCCGCAAACTGCAAACCGTATATAGCAGTGAACTGTAAGGTACGGTTTGCAGTTTTCGGATAAACATCACTGGGAGAGTGCCAACTTTAAGATACGGTTTTCTTTACCCCCCCTACCTTTTGTAGGGGCACTCCCTACCTTGTCTACTGCCTACCTTCATTCCGTGATCCATCTTTCGTCCGCCATGTTCTTCATGTCAATAACATCAAAACCGATCCCAATGTTGAAATTAATCACACTAAACTCAAAACCAATCGACATAAAAACATCAGCAAAAATATTTTTTTCATCAAAATGATTGATTGATGAATCTAGTGCAGTTGATTTCGTTGAATATAGCTACGTAGTCGTAACCCTCAGTTTTTTTCTGCTCGCGAAAAGGCGGCTGTCCAGCAAAGTTGATTTTCTCTATTCCTAGATTGAAAATTTATCCTAAATCTCTATAATTGAACTGAAGGAAAAATCAAAAGAACCAGCATTTCTGCGTTGAGGGCGGTTTTTCCCGTATGGAAGCAGAAATCACACTGGAGTTCCAAAAGTTGATTTTCTCCATTCCTAGATTGAAAATTTATCCTAAAGCCCTATAATTGAACTGACGGAAAAATCGAAAGAACCAGCATTGCTGTATGGAGGGTTCCAGATTTTGCCGTATGGAAACAGAAACCACACTGGTGTTCAATTTTTTCATGTTTTCAAGTTCTGCTTGTCTTTTGTTCAAGCCATCGGAAAGAGAAGGACATAACAGCCATGCCTATCTCAATCCGTTTATGAAGAATCCTCCATTTTCACTCTCACCACTGTTTGCTTTTTCCTATCGCACTGTAAACACCCTTTCCCAGTCTCCGACCTTACCTCTCTACCTACCTACCCACCTTCAACACATCTACTCCCCTTTTCACCCTGTCCTCCTTCACCGGGTATGAAGAAGGTGGGTGGTTGTGTGAGTGATAAGAGAGTGGGTGGATGGGGAATGTGCGAGTAGGTAGGTAGGCTAGGTGGGCGAGTGTCAGTGTGTGTGTGTGAGAGGTAGGCGCGGCTTTTGCGACCTCTTCTCCTCCCTCTACCAACCTTCTTCCCATCCCCGCCCTGAACACCCAACCTAGCCACACTCCCTTCAACCTATTTCATCATTCTTCTGCTCGTTCTCTCAACGCCGGGATTCAAGAGCTATCGGCACACCAAAAACAGGTTTACGACTCACCCTTTTTTGCCATATGGAAGAGAGAAGGGGTGCAGGGACTTTGCCTATGGGAAGCACATCCAACACCCCCGTTTACGACGGAGCGATGTGTTCACATTCACCTTCACGAAAACGTCTACAAGCACAAGACGACGATGGCCTGTGAATTTGCTTTCCACACTCTCATTCCTTCTTCCAGCAAAAATCTAGCCATACTTTGCTGATTTCTACTGCATTCTGCTGCGTTCAATATTTGTTGTATTATGATTCAACTAATTACTAAGAAACTAGTCGCTAAAACTTACCGAAAAGGTCATCTTTAAGCGCCAATGGTTAAGGTTTGGCTGGTGTTTGAATAGGGTGCATGCGTAATAGACAGCTGTCAGGCGGGCGCGTAGCTCAGTCGGTTAGAGCATCAGGAACACGGTCGTGTGCCACATGTGCCATAGTATTGTGCCAAAATATTGTGCTACATCTTGGACCACGGCCCCTGAGGTCAGAGGATCGAAGCCTCTCGGGCCCGATATTTTTTGCACTTTTTTTTATTTTTTTGTTCTTTTTTTCCGGTCTATGTTTAATAATTTTAAATGTGTTTTAACGATAACAATGATTTTGAGACGAGCGAACCGACTTTTTGAAAAGTAACTTCCACATTTCAAAATTATATTTTACGATCGTTGATAATTGACAGAAGGGATGTGGCCCCACTGCGAAGGCAGTGGAGCATTCAAAATTTCACGGCCGGCCTTAGAGGGCGGGGCCGTGGAGGTTGGGATGGAGGACGCCCCTATCTGCAAACCCTGAAAAGGCATGTAAACCAACAGGGCGAGGGGGGGTTGGACGAAGGTCTCTCAAACGCAGCCTAGTGCCCCCTCTGCCACATAAAGCTCCCGAGTAGAAGAATTCCCCATCCTACGCCCTTCAGCCACCTTCTTTGGCCCTAATGCCATCGCACTAGGGCCTTTCAAAAATTAGGACTGACTACTGGAGGACGACCTGTCCAACCAATACCTGAAAGTCCTGAAAGAGACCCGCTCACAGTGCAAACGCTCTGTGAGTGGGGAGTACTGCAGCTCCACACCCTTCCCTGATCCTTCTTCACGTCCATCCAACCACATCAACCCTCCGAGTAGCACTTTCGCATGCCACGCCCCTCCTTCTACTTGTCTCACCATCCCAGAATACCACATTTTCTCCCTAACCTTCAGCCACCTTCTATTCCACTCAGAAGTCATTTATCTTTTGAGCCAAATGCCATCCAATCACAGAATACCACATTTTCTCGCAAGGAATATGCAATGGAATCAGAGATCTCATACACTTCTATCGCGCTAGCTGTTTTTTCAGATAGTTGACAGAGAAAATGAAGGATGTAAAAGGATCAGCTTTAAAGTTTGGGCGTATCCAAAGATGGTGAAGGGTCCTATAGGGTAGCTAGTAGGTTTTAACTTTTGCCGTATCCGAAGAGGGTGAAGAGGAGGAGAGAGGGATGAAAGAGAAGGTCGCACTAGTCACGCCTATCTCCATGTAGAGTAAGTTGAACACAAAAGACAGGGCGTATGGAAGCAGAAACCACACTGGTAGTTGCAGTAAGGAAGCAGAAACCACAGGGTGAAAACGTTGTCGGGTAGCGTTCGCTGAGGAGCAGGTAGAAGAGACAGCCTGCTAGGCCTCCAAGTTGGGCGGGGATGGGAGTGAGTGAATGAGGGAGGGAGGAGAGGGAAGGTAGAGGTGGAAGCAGTCCCACACGTTCTCGTGTAGGTTTACTCGCGTCCCAAAATATCACCTAGGCTCTCGCCTAACATCTCCTCCAATCATTCACCCTCTTCATTCATTATCTACATGCCGCAAATGCAAAAGCTTGTCTAACCGAGGGTGGCGGAGGATGAACTCGATGAGGGTGGATGAAGTCGATTCGTAGCTGTCGACATTCCTGGTGGGGAGCATCGAGAGGGGAGGGAAGGAGGAGGAGGAGGGAGAGGGAAGGCAAGGGGAGGTCGCACCAGTCGCGCCTACCCCGTTTGCCAGGACTGAGAGGGTGTGTTGACCAGCGGTAGAGGCTGTCGGAACTTTCTTGACGGTTCATCTCGGTGAGACTCACGAGGTCATTCTCCTCGGACTCTGTTGGACCAGCCAATCTCTCAACTGCAGAACAGGAAAGAGGAAGAAGAGGGTTTGAAAAGACCTGAGGTGGTTTGTTGATGTCGAAGAGATCACCGAAGCCGTGCCCTTCTTTTTGCCCATCCAGGGCAAAATGATGGGTAGCGAAGCTGATCTTCTCCAGCGTCGCGCGCCTCCGATTATCGTCAATCACACCTCACTACAATGCACCTTCATATCCACCTACTTGAAGAAAATGATGGCTGAAGGTGTTAGCAAAAAGCGAGAGGAGGGGGCTAACAGAGGGAGAGCGTGATTCGTAGTTGATGGAGTCGTCGGCTCACGCTAGATCCATTATTTTGCGGCTGCTTCTGGTGTTGGCGGTGAAGACAGACGCCAGGGGACAGGGAAGGGAAGGGAGGGAAGGGAGGGAAGGGGAGGTCGCACTAGACGCGCCTACCCCTGTGCCAGGACTGGATCACTTGCTCTTCTCAAGCAACACCCTCCCTTCCATCACCCACCACCCTGTCCTCCGCAAACACAACCTGACCCAGACTCTTATCTCGCCCACCCACCTTGCACCCTACCTTCTTACTTCCTGATAACGAGTTCCCTGGACAGCCAACAGCCTGCAGTCAATAGCTCCGCCCACACAGGACACCCAACAAAATTAATCCGACCAGTCGACTGTCTGCAGACTCTATGACACCCAGTGCACCCTTATCATTTCGTCAACCAATACAAGGCTGGGGGGTTAGGTATAAAAAGAGGGGGCTTCTACGAGTGAATCTCACAATCCCCTACCCCAACTCAACTTCTCCCAGCTTAAGCTAGGCGGCCATGGCACGAACCCGTACAACAATGGAGGATGTAACTACTGGTCTTAAGCGTGCTGCAACTGAAGAAGAAGAAGAAATCATTCAGGAGTACCAAGATTCCCTAGATGCTAGCCAAGTGCCCAACGACGACATGCCACCCCCCTCATCCCAAGTGGTCCAATTTTCTTTTCCCATTATTGTGGGAAATAATAAACTAAAGAGTGGTATAGTTTTTTCTGTTTTACTGAGTTAAAACTTGACCCTAGCAGAGCAGAGGAAAGAAATCGGCTCGCATGACCATCCCCACGTCCGCCCCCACCGAAGACACCAACGAGGAGCAGGAGGAGCTGAGCCAGTCGCAGAGCAGCCGCAAGCCCACCGTCAAGAAGGCGAAGAAGCCGCCCACCAAGTGTTAGTCTCCATCCTCTTTTCTTCCAATATCTTCTCGCTTTGCAATTAGCCGTTTTGTTCTATTCGTATTTGAAATTTATTCAAATTCCAAAAAATGATCACTTGGACAAGATATTTTCTAGCATAAACAAATGTCAAAAAGAAGAGATTTTTAAAAAACAGAAGAGTAGCTACTTACGCTTAAAAATTT
>JASANA010010855.1:0-14654 GCA_030248095.1 Ptycholaimellus sp. GST1_10 | reverse complement strand
CAATTTCCATCGTCCCTCCAGTAACCCTACTGACATTCAAAAATACTGACTGCCTTGCATTGTTGGCATTCTGGCTGGCTGAAAGCGTTCATAAATGCCACTTACTGCCTAAAACATATCACTCAGCTTTTGTAAGCCGAACACAGCCAGCTATGGAGAATGGGTTTGTGATGTGTTTCTAGCAAATGTGCAGAGATGAGAGGTGTTCTTTGAAAGGGCGCGCAGGGGAGCTTCTCAGCAGGAGGTGGGGGAGAAGAGTGCGCGGCAGGCAGCCGCCTCCTCCAGTCTGCCTCCTCATTGCCTCCATTACTGCATGCTTCTGCCCCGCCTCTCCGGTGTCAACATGAAGTACATCTTGGTCACTGGTGGCGTCATCTCCGGCGTCGGCAAGGTTCCTCCATTCTACCTTTCTTCCCATCTCTTTCCTGCTTATGTCTTTTCAATCTTCCAATCTCCTCGTCCATTTCATAATCCTGGTAGGAACATGATTGGGGCAGGGGAATAGAGAGAAAGGGGGCTTGAGGGCATAATCGCCTCGTCGCTGGGTCTGCTGCTGAAGCTGAACGGGTGGGGCGTGTCGGCGATCAAGATCGATCCCTACCTCAACATCGACGCGGGATGCTTCTCGCCCTACGAGCACGGGGAAGTCTTCGTCCTCGCCGACGGCGGAGAGGTGGACCTCGACCTGGGCAACTACGAACGCTACATGGGCCTCAGACTCACCCGCCGCAACAACATCACCACCGGCAAGATCTACCAGGAGGTCTCACTCTCCAACCATCCCTCCTTTCCTCCCTACACTCTGCCCCTATCCTTGAGGTGATCAACAAAGAGCGAGCCGGCGACTATCTGGGCAAGACAGTCCAGGTTGTGCCCCACATCACCAACGCCATTCAGGTCGCGTCTCATGCATAGCTCGGGAGGCTTGTAAAGGAGAAGAAGGAGTTTGAAGGAATGGGTGGAGGAGGTGGGGGTGAAGTGCGTGGACGGGAGCGGTCGAGAGCCGGACGTGTGCATCGTGGAGCTGGGCGGAACGATCGGCGATATCGAGGGGATGCCCTTCGTGGAGGCCTTCCGCCAGTTCCACACCCGCAAGGAGCGCCAGGACTTCATGACCGTCCACGTCAGCCTCGTCACTCTTCCCCTCCCCATTACTCCCTGGCACCCCACCCAGAGAGAGGAGCTGCAGATCCCGGAGACCTCCGGCGGGGAGCAGAAGACGAAGCCGACGCAGATGAGCGTGGCCAGCCTGCGCGGCATGGGCCTCTTCCCGGACCTGATCATGTGCCGCTCGGAGCGGCCGGTCTCCGACCACGTGCGCGGCAAGATCAGCAACTTCTGCCACGTGAAGCCGGAGCAGGTCATTGGCGTCCACGACTGCCAGTCCCTCTACCACGTACCCATCCTCCTCGCCCAGCAAGGCGTCGTCCAGTTCTCCCTCTTCTCGGTCCTTTCACTCTCGGCCCAGAGTCCCATCGATTGGAGGACACTGGAAAAGCGACTGGGTCTGGCGGCGATCCCGAAGCGGTGGCCGGTGGCCGCGGAGGAGCCGCTGAGTCGCTGGACGGCCATGGCGGCGGCAGCGGCTAACCCCAACCTCCCCCCGGTCACCATCGCTCTGGTGGGGAAGTACGTGAAGGAAGGCTCCTCCTCCGAGGCCTACACCTCCGTCACAAAGGCCCTAGAGCACGCCGCCATCGCCGCCGGCCGCCGCCTCCACCTCAAAGTTGCCTCTTTTGACGCTTGTTGAGAAAAGGTAGAGAGAGAGGGATGTTTGAGTATGTGCAAGCGGAGGATCTGGAGCGTCGGCGAGAAGAGGAGTCCCCGGCGGCCTACTACGACGCGTGGAAGGAGCTGTCCACGGCCGACGGCGTCCTCGTACCCGGCGGCTTCGGCGACCGCGGCTGGGAGGGGAAACTCGCCGCCTGCCGCATGGCCAGAGAGAAGAAGGTTCATCCACCCTCCGCACCCTAGGAGGTTGTAGAAAAGAGATTTCAGAAGCCCTTTCTGGGAGTGTGCCTGGGAATGCAGTGCGCGGTGATCGAGGTGGCGCGTAACGTGGTGGGCATCGAGGACGCGAGTTCGGACGAGCTGGCGGCGGAGCTTGGGCAGAGCCTGGCGCCCTCCGCCCGCATCATCGTCAAGATGCTGGAGCACGACGCGGAGACCAACAACCAGGGCATGGGCGGCACCATGCGTCTCGGCTCCCGCAAGACCGTCTTCCTCACCCCACACTCCAAACTGCGCAAGATCTACGCCAACGCCAGCATGGTGGAGGAGCGGCATAGACATCGATATGAGGTCTGTGCTTCACCCAGCCTTCATTCAGACCCTCCCAGGCATTCATCTCTACTCTGCAGGTGAACCCGTCGCTGATCCCGGTGCTGGAGGAGGCGGGTCTGGAGTTCGTGGGGATGGGGCTGGAGGGTCACGGGGAGGACGTAGACGAGGGCGGCATCACCCAACGCCTGGAAGCCCTCGCCCTCGACGGCAAGGAGGCTCAGCTCGCCGACCAGCTCCATGAGGCCCTCCAGGCCTTGCGCGTGGACGCACCGCCGTCGCCCCAGAAGGACGCCCTCCACGCCCATCCCGTCATCCGCATGGAGGTCTGCGAGCTCAAAGGTGCCCTATTCTTCTTCACTTCATGAATGAGGGTGAAGGGTGCGGGCTGCAGATCATCCGTATTTTGTGGGGGTGCAGTACCACCCGGAGTATCTGACCCAGCCCTTGCGGCCCTCAGCGCCCTACTTCGGCCTCCTACTGGCTGCCTCTGGACAGCCGCTTCGTCCTGGTTCCCAATCTCTTCATTGCTCATTGCTCACTTTATCCACAATTCCTTTTCCAGCATCCAACGGCATCAAAAACTGAAACTATCATCTACTTGCAGCACATCTATCTACATGATCATTGCTTCATTCATTCGGTGACATGCTTTTACTTCGGGATTTCGCTTCACTTATTCTCATTTTGTCGTAAGTTTCGTGAATAGGTGCCGATTGTGTTTCATTTTATAAAAAAAATCTCTGGTGCATTTGTCGTTTCAGAAAACATTGTCTTTTTCGATTTTCCTCACAAACATAAACAGAAGAAGCAACCAGCCTAGCATTCGAAAACTGCGCAAATTTAGTGGCGGTACAAAGAAAGCTGCCAGGAGCGCACATGCCAGGCGTATGTATGATCGGTCGCCCCCCGATTTTTTCCCGTTCAGGTATAGGCAGTCTATAGGTAGAGCAGGCTGGGCTGAGTGGAGGCATTGTGTGGGATGATGAGGGGGGCTTTTCCGGAGCGCGCGATGCCGGTGGTGATCCCGGGCGGGGCGGAGGAGGCCAACGCGGGCGCCGCGGACTGGGGCGAGCAGGGCCTCATCGCCTACGCCGCCGCCGCCTCCGTCGTCGTCGCCGAGCCTCGCTCCGCCACCATCCTCGCCTGCCTGCAGGGACACAAGCACCCCGTCACCAGGGTCCTTGCCTGCCTCCTTGCCCTCCTACTCATTCCTCATTGAGCCAACATGGATCTGAAGGTACGCTGGAGAAGAGGCGGAGGAGAGCTGGTGGAGGCAGAGGCAGTCCTAGCCTCGGCCGATTCCTATGGCTTAATCCTGCTTTGGGACGTGTCTGCGGGTACCAGGCTGTGCCCTGTCCATGCGAGGAGAGCATAAGATGGTTTGAAGGCATGGAGAGACGACGGCTGGGCGAGAAGGGCGGAGTGCTGGAGCTGCTCTGGCTGAACGCCAGCACACTGCTCAGCCTCTCTGCGGGCGGCGTCCTGAGCGCCTGGAGGACGAGCGGGGAGCAGCTCTGGCGCAAGCAGTTCCCCGACGCCTTCAGCGCCCTCCAACTCGACCCCTTCACGCCCTCCAATGCCGCCAGTATGCCGCCTCTGCCCCTCCACTGGGCGAAGACAATGAGGACCTGTTGTGGCCAGTGCTGACGACGAGCGGGAGCCTGATGCTGGTGGGGGACCTGGGTGCGAGGGCGGCGCCGTCCGGAGAAGGTCGCCTGCTGGCCATCCCGGGCAGCGGGCGGGAGGGGGAGGGGCGGCGAGGCGGAGTGCTGCAGAGTCAGGCTGGGGTTCTGCAACGCGGCGTGGCCCAACTCATCGGCGCCGTGGCCTACAACGAGCGCACTCGGCCTCCTGCTCAGTCGCCCAAGGCTCCCCCATCTTCCTGCCCCTTCCTTGGCAGGAGAAATAGGGGATGGCTGTGAAGGAAGAGGCGGGTAGATCGGAGCAGTGTCTGGGCCTGCGCTACTCCCCGGCGGCGCGGAACCTGCTCTACCTGCTCTGGCCTAGGCAGGTCCTGCTGCTGGACACCGCGGCGCAGGAGACCATAGCCCATGTGCTCCTCGACCAGGGCGCGAGCCCATTTTATCAGGCCTCTCCTCAGACCGCCTTTTGACGGTGGGATTGTTGGAAGGATTTGACAGGTTATTCCATGCGCCCTGCGCGAAGCAGTCTTCCTTGTCCAGGAGCATGGCTGCATCACTCTACGCTTGCACAACGTCAAGCTTACACAGCCAGAGACTGAAGGTGAGACTTCGTGTTCAAGCATTCTGTACGCTTCAGTGTTTTTACTTCCAATTATTTTGATGTATTTTTTGCACGATGTAATCTATCCTGTTTTATTCTAAATATAATATATCACAATACTTCTGATAAATTTCCTTTTGACAGAAATCAGTTTTCCCAAATACGCTTTAATTATAATTGTCTCAATTAGCTAACATTACTAATATAGGCGAGGCAATGAGCATGGACAAGGCCTATGCTGGTAAGCAAATAATTCGGGACAAGGATTTTTGCACTTTTTTGGCGGGCAAAACCAAAACATATTCACGGATTCAGGAGAAAATAGCTTGAAGGTCTGGGAAAAGTAGATGTGAGCCTGGAGGCGGTGTGCAGCAGCGACTGTCTCCGTGTGAGCAAATCCAATCGCCTCATCGCCGCCGCCCTGGACCCCATCGGACAGGCCTCTCTCTCCCTGCTCATGAGCAACGGACGCCTTCTCATCTACTCCCTTGTCTCCCCTGCCAACCAGGCGACTTCCAACTCAGCCCCCCAGCTCATTGAAGGCCAACGAGGAGGGCAGTGGAGGGCCGTTGACGAACTTCATCGGCCTGGACTCCCAGCTGAGCATGGCCGCGGTTGGCCGGCTCCGACTGCCCATGGAAGGCCTCGTCTCCGCCATCATCGGCAACCCCACCGTCCTGCGCGCCCGCCCCGCCCCCAACAGCCTCCACAAGGAGAACCACGACCCCAGAGGCATTCGCATCCCCCCGGCCACTTTTGCGGCGCTAGAACAGCGACGTTGACAGGGGACTATGTGGGGGATTTCGCGGCTCTGGGGACGCTGGAGGGCAGCGTGGCCCTGGTTCGCCTGGAAGAGGGTCGGGTGGAGCGGGACTGGGCCGTACACGGGGCCCCTGTCCGTGCTCTTCAATGGGGCGGTCCGCTTCATATCATCACCGCCGCTTACACACCCACCCTTTCAACATCCTCTGTCGTCCGGAATGAACTCGTCATCACGGACATCAGAACAGGTCACGGCCGCTCTGTTAGTGGGAAGTGAAGGACGGGAGCTGAAGGAGGAAATGTTTGAAGGGCTGTCCAAGACTCTGCGTCCAGATGCTGAGGAGAGTCCCATCAGCATGCTCGCCGTTTCCCACTACTAGTTAGCAATGAGAGATAAGATGTGACAGCAGTAGAAATAAAATGATTGCAGCACGTATTTGGCCATCTCTTTCGATGCTCAGCCAATGGAGATTTGGCACCTGAAAGAAATGCGACTGCTGCGACGCATGTCCAAAGCCTGCCCCACAATTATTGACATGGTCATTATCTTCCTAATTTCACAAAAGCCTCCCCAAAAACCATGAATTTGAACAGGCTTGGTCTGGTAAGCATCACCAAGCAGAGGTTGTGAAAAGCACGGAGCCTGAGCTCGTTTCCACCGCCGTCGGTGTGGACATCAACACTATCATGGGGTTCTTCTTTCCCTCTTTCACTCCTGATCTTGCAGTTTACTCCATTTAGAACGAAAGACCGAGAACAAACAGTGTACAAAGAAAATCTTGTCGTCTTGGACAACGAGGTAACGAGGTCTTAGTCATGCCTCAAAGTTGCCGAATAGAAAAGTATTTGCAGAACCATCTGTATCACGTAGTGGTGAAAGGCATGCACGTGAGAGACGGGAAAGAAGTAACCCCAGCCCAATGATTTCTGTTGGAATTGATTGATGAAGGGTAAATGTGTAGGTGAACGCTCAGTGGTCCACGGCAGCATCCATAAACGCCATGGTCTGGAAAGGCGATCTGCTGGCGTTCGGCGATTCGGAAGGCCGCATTTCCGTCTGGGATCTCGTACACTCCCCTTCACCTTCACAACCCTCATCATCCCTTCCCATCCCATGATAGGGCGCGAAGCAGTCCAAGATCTCCGGCGGCCCCAGCCGGGCCCCTGTGAAGTCCATGCGGTTCTCGCCCTACGCCGGGGAGCTGAGCCTCGCCGTCCTCCACAGCGACGGCGTCTCCATCTGGAACGCCGCCAACCTCACCTGTGTGGAGCAGCTACGCACCGGACCCGAAGGCCTCGGCCTACTTCAGGTCACCTTCCTCCTCCTTCTCCTCCTCCTTCAGCCCTCATCCTGTGCAGATGGTGGACGTGGACGTGGGCCCTGGCGGGGCTCCGTTGGTGCTGACCTCGGACGGAGCCCTGCGCCTCTTCGACCCCAGCCTGAGTGTGCAGAGCTCCCCGGTGAGTCACGGCCGTCTGGCCGCCGTCTTCGCGCCCGGCCTCCTTCCGCCCACCGTCGCCGCCTCCTTCGCCATCCTAGCCCGTGACGTCGCCATTACACCCATCTACACTGGTGGAGCCTTTCTGACTGTCCTCTGACCTTTCAGCACAGGCTGATCTTGTTTGAGACAAAAGTGGGCTGCGGGCAGTTGTGGAGGCGTCCGAGATGCGAAGAGGGGAGCAGGAGCTGTTGCTGGGTCAGATCGCCTCCTGGATTCAAGAATCTCCGTCAACTACTCTTCCTTTGCCTTTGATCAAATTCTAAGCTGAACACATTGATAGGAAGGCAGAGGAAGAGCTGCTATCAGCCTCCCCCACCAGGCGACCACTCATTTCTGCTGCGTTCCTTCTTCTTCCTGTCATTAGGCACGCGCAACTAATGGGCCCAATGACAGACTGCGCGGCAGCAGTTGGGAAGTGGACCTGTGGCGGGTGGTAAGCTCCGTGCTGGAGCCGGGCGGAGACCCCCTGCCTCCTTCTCTTGACCTCGCCTGGCCCAATACCCTCTTCAAGGCAGGCTCCTCCTCCACCCTTGCTCATCCACCCACCCAAAAGGCCTTCAGCGATGGGAGCGGCTGCGAAGCGGGATGCTGTGCGGGGGTGAGGAGGGTGGCGTGAACCGGAGCGGGCGCGTGGAGCGTCTGATAGCGGCGGGGGAGATGGAGGCGGCGGTGGGCCTGCTCCTCTCCAGCAACGCCTCCTACCAGGACTCCCTCTTCGCCTGCCTCCTGTCGGCGCTGACGAGTGGAGGGGCGGCGAAGGAGGTGAAGACGCAGTCCACGGTGAAGCTGGTGGCCACCGGGCTCATCGCCTCCGGCCGCCACAAGGAGGGCACCCAGCTCCTCTGCCTCATCGGCAAGAGCAAGGACGCCGCCAGCTACCTTCAGTCCAACAATCAGTGGCTCAAGGCTGCCTGGCTGGCTAAGGTCACACACTCACTCCACTCCACCTCCCATTACGTCCTCCAACAACTCATCTTTTGCAGCTATCGCTGGAGGAGGAGGAGTCGCGCGAGGTGCTGCGCAAATGGGCCGACGCTCTCTGCTCCCCCAGCGTCAACAACAAGGTACACTCCCAGCTCCGATTAGACGAAAGAAGGCGTGACTGATGGTGAGCTGGTGATGCCAGGCGCTGGGTCTGTGTCTGCTGGCCAAGTGCGAAGAGTGGGAGCGGCTGCTGGAGATTCTGGCCGACGAGAAGCAGGCCGCCATCGCTGCCGTCCTCCTCAGAGTCCTGCGACAGACTGCTCCAGATCGTTGCGCATTTGCTCCCACTTATTGAATAGCCAGGAAATGCTGAAGGCAAGCTGAGCGAAGAGCTGGCCAACTCCATCGAGGCGGACTACGCGCGGGAGCTGGAGAGTTTGGGCCTCTACAAGGCCGCTCTCAGCTATGCCCGGGCTGCCGGACCCAACGGCCTGCCCATTCTCCAGCGAATTCAGCTCACTCTTTCACAAGCTTCTTGATTATTCAGAGCTTTCCGTTTTTGCGCTTCATTCATGCGGGCAGACGACAGACACTCCTTTTTCTTATTTTAAAACTTTTCAACTTCCCAGTTGCGGCCTGTGATTCTTTGTGGCTCGGTTTCAGATGTTGTGTAAACGATTTTCATTTCTTATGCACCCTGGTGAGCAAAGAATCTACAGCAGCTAGCAACAACTACCATTTTCCACTGCACACAAATAAATGGGACTGTGTCATTTGATGTTGAAGGCATTCAGTGGAAAGGATGAGTGATGAAGCAACTCCTTCTTCTAGCCCTATTTTCCCAATTTCGCCTCTTAGGTCGCAAAGAACCCCCTTTCCCACTATGCACCCCTCAGGACCCCGAATCAACCCCTTGCTCCCTTGGCCGAATCTATGTCCTCCAAGGCCAGCGTTTCTACCACACTGCCGCCTATACCAGCTCCTTCCAGCTCAATCTCTCCGGCGTCGGCAACCACTCTGCCATGCTTCAGTCCTTCCTTCCTCTTCGACACTCCACCGCCCAATACTGGCGCTTGGCTGAAGTCCCTTGTGAGCAACGGCCTGTCCTTCTGCTCCGTCGCTTCCTCCCCTCCAATCTCATGCACTCCCTACACGACGACCTTCTCCCTCTCCTACCCTCCATACTAGCCCTAGGCACCCAGCCGCGTCCACTCATCCTCCTTCTCGACCAATATGAGCTCAATGCCCCCTTCAGCGAGCTCCTAGAAGCATTCGGCGACCTCCTCCATGCCACCCACCTCCCGCCTCGCATCTGCTTCGAGTCCGCCATCGCTGCTGCCGATCGACGCCTCAACTTCTACGACTACGGCTTCCTGTACCCTCAGCGCCCAATTCAGCTCAACTCTACGGCCGCTTTCACCGCCACCCGTCAACTTCTCCGCCACACCTTCCTGCCTCAGGCCCAGCCTACTGCAACCCAGCCATTCGGCCTCCTCCTCTCCCGTATCGCCAACCGCCGCATCCTCAACAAAGGCCAGCTTCTGCGTCGTCTTTCGGCCTGCACGGGTCTCCCATTCCGCCGAGTGGAGCTGGAGACTGCCAGGAGTCTGCGCGGACTTATCGGAGCTGTCGGACAGGCCCCAGTGATGGTTGGCGTTCACGGGGCTCTTCTCAGTCTAGCTCTCTTCGCCCCCAAGGGCGCTCTGTTACTGGAAATATTTCCGTTTGGCCTGCAACCAGCCAACTACCAGCCTTATCGCCGTCTAGCTCAGCTGAGTGGGCTCAAGTACGCTTTCTGGCAAAGCCCGGACCCAAGAAGGAGCAGGAATTATCCGGCTCGCCTTCCACCTCTGGGCGGTATTCAACACCTGTTCAGGGTAGAGCAAAGGCAAATTGAACAGACGAGAAAAGTTCCCAAGCATCTTTGCTGTGCTGATCCTAATTTTCTGTTTCATGTTTATGCTGATACGATTGTGGATGCTGATGCGGTGTGCAGTTATTTACGAAAATTGCAGTGGCTCAAAATTAAACGAAGTAAATGACGCTATCATAACCAGGGAAAACCACGGAAAACCAGACATGAATTCGAGAAAATAAAAGTAGATGCAGGATTAAAATATAAAATTTGCACACTATCTTCAGGCTTTTCTGGCACGCGGACAGGTGTAAAAAAAAGATAGCAAAAAACGGAAACCTCAAATGCAAAGAAGCTAGTGCTAGGCTAAAAGAATGGCAGTATATTCGGCTTATGACCAGAATCCCCCCCCCCCCAAGCATTCTACCGGCCAACCAAACCCGTTTTTCAACAACCCAAAACCAACCAACAATTTTGCCCCCCCCCTCAAAGGTTTTGCCCCCCCCTCAAAGGTTTTGCCCCCCCCCCCCCCAATTTGTTACTAGGCTATACTATTTTTTACTAGGTATACTGATTCTAAAAAAGGCTTAGGCTTAGTCAAACGAATTCGTATAGTGGCAATTGCGTAGGCTTCGCTTGCGAAGCCTTAAAGCTGAATGCAAACTAGACCAGCAACTGCGTAGGCTTCGCTTGCGAAGCCTTAAAGCTGGGCTCAAAAAAACTTTGGGGGGGGGGATGATGGTCATCAATCAAGGGATTTTGGAATTTGGGGGGGGGGGGATACTGGTCACCGAAATCGATGACCAGGATCCCCCCCCCAAGTGCAAAATCACCAAAAATCGCCTTGAAAGCATGACCATACGTGCATGACATGCACTGTATACTTACTTGGGGGGGGGGATAATTACGTGGGGGGGATACTTACGTGGGGGGGGGGGATACTTACGTGGGGGGGGGTAGAATTTTGGGGGGGGGTAGAAGCCTTGGGGGGGGGATTCTGGTCATTAGCCGTATATTCTGTGTCCATTTGTTATGAGGCAAGTCAGCTAGCTGGAGGGCGCGGGAGGGTATTGGATGAGACTACTGCATGAATTTGAAGTGTTCGAGAATTCAATGGGTAAGGTTGTTGGCGGGAGTAGAGCAGCGCTGGCGGTTAAGGCGACTGGTGCCAGGCACGATACCACCAAGGCGTGTCGGGGGGCCGAAGTTTCGCTGCTTCTTCACCTGCACACCAATCGCCTTCCCCAAATCCTTGCCATCACATTCGGCAAAAGGGCCTCAGAAACCTGGGCGTGTATGTGGCGGGACTTCTCGGTGTCCATGCTGATGAAGACCAGACGCTGGGGGTCTTGGTTGGCGCCTTCGTAGGTGGCGGGGAACTTGAGCCCGCGCAGCTCAGCACCCAGCGCCGCCTCCACCACCATGCACTGCCCACCCACCGCCCAGTCCAGGAACTCCTACACAGCCAGCTAACGAAAACGATTAGCTCCAGACAGCGAAGAACCATGAGTCCAGCATCGGTGCTGAGGTTGAAGCAGTCGGGGAGGAGATCGTTGACAGCGGCAGTGAGAGGGCGGCCCTCGACCTGAATGAAGTCGTCGGCGAGCTGATGGAGCGGGATGCCGTAGGGCGTGGAGGCGGCTATGGAGATGAGGTTCACGCGCAGCTCATTCACCGCCTCCTCCACTCCTCCCCTTCCTTCTACACTCCCAGCCTCCTCCATTCCTCTCACTTTCTCAGAACAGCCTATACTTTCCTCCAACTTTTTCCTAGAATAAATAAACCTGCTTTGCAAAGTGGAAGAAAGAATGATAGTGGCGAAAAATACAGCGCTTTGCAAAAGTGCAGGGCTGAGGAGCTGTGGAGGGATTTGTGGGCAGAAACAAAGGCTTTCCTCGCGCGCAGAGTACACAACTGCGCAGTTGAGGCCTTCAGTGGGAGAATTCGCACAGTTCCAATTCGCCGCCTCCAATGAGCGATGGATTGTCCGAGCTGTGCAGAGCGATTGGAATGGGAGTCGGTCAATGAGCATGTGGAGAACATTCACGCAGGATGGTCACAGGATGTCTGGGCCTGTGGACTCTGCAGGTTTAATCCTACTTGCTCCTCAGCTCAAAGGCTTCACCTTGCTCTGCTCCAGGTTCAAGGCCACATCCATAAGCCAAATGGTGGAGCACTGCTTTCGCCTGCGTCACTCCGCCGCCTCAGTTCGCCAGATACAAGTGAGCCAGGATGGATCAATTGTGAGCTTGAAAATATGGATGTGTTTAGAACCGGGCCACGGAGCTGTTGGCGGTGGTGGCGGACATGCAAAGCCAGGCTGGCCTGCCTCAAAAGGAGGCCAAAGTAAGGCAATGACAGCTACTCTTCCAGCAGCAGGTCTGAGCATTTGCAGAAAGAACTGATCTCCAGTGGCTCAGAACTGTCACTGCCAGCAGGGCCAGAGTCCAGCCTGCAGGTGGAGCCCTGCCCAATGGGCGAGATGCAGAAGACTCGCGATTTCACGTCTCCTTGTTTTGCCATCACCGCGTCCCCTGCACGCACCGACACGCCGGCCAGAGACAGGTTCAGCCCAGTCCAACAATTATCTGGATGGTCATTGGTTTGAACACGCAGGTCTCCTGACCCGAAAGGCTTCTTCACCGATGAAGACGAGGCAGAAGAGGCTGCGCCCATGGAGCAGGAAAGTCTCACCAGTAGCAATCTGGACACTTCAACCGCCTTTTTCCCCAAGGGGACCGTCGTAGAGGTCCCAACCAGCGTAACTGAAGCCCCTCTTCTGAGCATAGTGGGGAAGAGAGTAGGCTGGTGGTGCTTGAAGCGTCCGACGAAGTACTCGGTGGAGCTGAAGCTGCGAGCGATCGAGCTCTGGAAGGCGGGCCAGTCCAAGCGGAACATCGCTCGCCAGATCGGCACCGACCCCACCTGCGTTCGCGGCTGGATCACTCAGGAGGCCCGCATCCGACACATGGCAAGCCTCGGCATATCCTCCGTTCCCTCTCAGCCCCAATCACTATGTCCTTCATTCAACCTCCAATGCATCCTTCAGATGCGACGTGTAAACACCAGCGAGCAGCGACAACTGCGGAAACGACTGGAGATCCACCTGGAGGACTGGCTTCAGGCTCGCCTACAGCTGGAACAGCCCATCTATCGCTCTGCTGCTAAAGAAGAACTCATCGCTTATGTAACTGGCCGCCCATTGCCTTTTTGCTCAAAGATGAGGGAGGAATTGCAGTGCAAAGTGCTGGGCCTAGACACTGAGGTGGTACGTGTGGATCGTTTCCTTGCAGATGTGTGCAGAAAACGTGGGGTCAAGCTCGCAAAAGATCCTTCTCCTAGATTTACTAATTGATCTCAAACTGGAAAATGGTTCGTCGAATGACAATTTCGCTAACTCCATGCGAAATGGGTGTAGCTTTTAGGATTGTACTTTTTCTCCGCAAAGGATTGTACTTTTAAACTTGTCCCAACTCAAATATGCACATTGGCCTGGCGCGAGGGAGCAAAGCGACCGTCAGCGCCCAGGCCCTCTTTTCGACCCAGGTGTATGTTTTGAGGGTTAATGCTAGATCTTGAAATTGATAAGGCTCCTGCTCCTCACAGAAGAATCCAATCGCTCTGATTCTTTTTGCAGTGGAAAGGGCATCCTCGAATTAGCCTACACTCGCGAGAAACTGCCGAAAAGTTCACAGTTTGGTATAGAAAAATGAAAAACAAAGTGCCGTCCGAACTCCTGCTGCCCTGCTGCCCTGCTGCCCTGCTGCCCTGCTGCCCTGCTGCTGCTGCTTCGCATCTGCTAATGAACGAGAGTAGGTATTCAATTTATCCCCCCACCCCCCTCTCCGGTCCTTGGGCTTCAGGTATTCATTTAAAGTCATAGCCCTTCAATTGACCAGTCCAGCATAGGCACCAGTGGTGTAGTGGTGTAAGCGGGCCGGTGGCTGGTTGAATCTGGCAGGTTCGAATCCTTCTCGTGAATAAAGTTTATTTTTTGTATATTTGAAGTTGAGGAAATAGCTGGTACCATCGGCAAGCCAAAAGTAAAGATCTTTTCTCCTGAAAATCGATTCCCTCGAGTGTAATGGAAAGAATATATCAAATTTAATTTTTTTTGCACTATTTTTAACTTTCCAAAATCGTTTTTTTAGCTAAATGGTGTCTTATTCGTTTAAGCAAAAAAAATTAAAACAACAATTAGAAGAAAAAAAATTGATACAAGTCTTTTTTGTTTAAAGTTGAGGAAATAAATGGTACCATCGGCAAGCCGAAAGTAAGCTCTTTTCTCCCAAAAAAACAAATGCCCCGAGTGTAAAGTCAAGGAAATTTCCCTACTACGAGTGGAATCTGCTGTGTCACCTGTATTTTGTTTGAGCGCGCCTGAAAAGAGCTCTTGAACTGCGCGCGAAAACAAAATGCAGATGCCCCACAAGCAGATTCCACTCGTAGTAGGGAAATTTCCTTGACTTTACACTCGGGGCATTTGTTTTTTTGGGAGAAAAGAGCTTACTTTCGGCTTGCCGATGGTACCATTTATTTATCATAACCGAAAAAAAATAAAAATAAAATACACCGCATTAAACACACCCGGAACAAAAATAAAAGCCCTAAAATGAAACGCAAAAATGGGACACACTTAATAAGAAAGGGAAATAAAAGGGCTGAAAGGGCCTAAGCTTTGCGCTTGCTGCTCTGAGCTGGATCGGAGGCGGCATTTTGGACGGCGGCCTTGGCGACGTAGTAGCACTGGTGGAAGGCGGCAGAGTCCATGATGAGGTTGGCGACGGGAGTGGGGGGTCGATTGGGGTCCTCCACGGGATCTTCCACCACCATGAGGCCAGAGCCAAGGCCGGTATCCTGGCTGAGGGAGCCGAGGGCGGCGTTGACGGAGTCCTTGCTGACGGCCAGCAGTTGGCGCTGGCTGATGCCCAGGGCGTTGGAGATGTAGGGATGGAGCTTGGCCAGGGCGCTGAGGTTGAGCTGGCGGTGCTGTAGAAGAAAGAAGGGGCGAAGGGTGGTCTGGTAGATGACGCGAGCGCCGTTGACGACGGGGTGCTGGAGGACGAGGGCGATGGGGTAGCGGA
>JASANA010010854.1:0-31936 GCA_030248095.1 Ptycholaimellus sp. GST1_10 | reverse complement strand
AACTGGAAATAAAAGTGTGAGGAGAAAAGTGATGACAACAGGGATGGAGCACGCATGCAGCAACGAAGGAGGCCTGGTAACTCTGGCTGCCATCTCAGACCTTCCTGATACACCGTGCCTGGAGTGCCGTTGCATTTCCGGTCGTGTGGAGTGCAAGCAGCAGGTATCCTCTTCACACCATTCGCCTCAATCCAATATACAGCCTAATCCTTCTCCAGGTGTGCGAAGATCTGCAGAGCTGTCCACGTCTAGCGCCTGCACTCAACAGCAGCTCCAAGTGTTGCGACTCTTGCGCCAAATGCTCGTACGAATTTTTCTTCTTTTTTGTCCGATTGGAAGGTGAACTGAGTGAGTGAAATGGCAGGTACGCTGGTGCAGAGTACGCCAACAACGATCACTGGATATCCACCCAGTCCTCATGTCGCACGTTCACATGCAAGGTTCTCCTTTCCGACACTTGTTTTCTCATTATAACAATACTGGATGACTAATCCCAGCCAGGCCCAGAGGGGGGTGGAAAGGGAAAGTGGGCAGAATAAGGAAGGTGAAAAAGCGGAAAGGATCTTCCCGAGCTCACTTTTTGCAAGCCTTGCCAGGCAAAGGCATAACCTTCTGCCCATTTTATGCCCACCTCTTCTTCTCAGCCCACTTCTTTCACTCCTCCCCTTCCTCCGCTCACTAGGATGGGTCAGTTTGTCTTTGTGACGCCATGGATTTATTGCGCAAAATCAGCTGCTGCCTCCATCAACCCACTTCCCAGCTGGCACCAAAAAACCGGCAAACAGCCTCCACGAGCACAAATCAATCGGCAGTAAAAGGGAGGAAGTGAAAGTTTGCAGGGCGGAGTGGTGACGGTGGGTCGAATGGCCTGTGAGCGTCCGGCGTGCGCCAATCCAGTGCGACTGCCCGGCTTCTGCTGCCCTCTCTGTCCGGAGAGGAGCGGAGTCACCCGACGCTCCCTCATACCACAATGGTTCTCCCTCCGCCGCCTCTACCACCCTCTCCACCTCTCCAACTCAGCCCAATTGCAGCAGAAGCCAAGGCTGCAGCCGGTGCAGCTGTTCAGAGGGCCTGGGCCAGTGCTACCGGGCTGCCTGCCGGCCCTCCCCTGCCCAGCCTCCCAGCACTACCTTCCACCAGGTACTTGCACCCACATAGCCAGCCTTGACAATCCTCTAAAACCGGGCTTTGAGGGGCCTGTTGCCCGGAGTGCTTGCGTACGGATGCGGCGGCAGTGCAGCAGTCCAACTCCTGCCTCTTCCAGAACGCCAGCTACGACGATGCCCAGAGCTTCCGCCCGGACCCCTGCTCCAAGTGCCTGTGTCAGGTTGGCCCAACTTCCCCTATCAAGCTGGACTGGAGCTAGAGGGCTAGAGCGATTGTAGGCGGGAAAGGTGCTGTGTCGACGTCTGCTGTGTCCAAAGCTGGACTGCCCCCTCTCCCAGCAGTTCTACTCCCCGCACCTCTGCTGTCCTCGCTGTCGCCACGCTCCGCCCCCGCCCTGCTCTTTTCTAGGCCAGCACCACAAGGTGGCCCATTCTATCACGCCCCTTTTCTTGTCCGAGGCCTCAAGGTGGCTGAATTGAAGGAAGGCAGCAGTTGGTCGCCGGACACGTGCACCAAGTGCAAGTGCAGCGGAGGCCAGGTTTCTTGTGCATGGATCTCCTGCCCCTACGGCGGTTCCTGTCCGCGCGGCTATCGCCCAAAGCTCATCCCCGGCCAATGCTGCCCTAAGTGCGAAGAAAGTCCGCTTCCCTCTTCCTAGCATCTGCGATAAAAGAATTGATGAGGATGGTTGGTTTGAGAGCAAGCGACGTGCAGCATGGGGGTGGGTTGTTTTTTTTTTTGGGTGGTTGTTTTTTTTGGGGTTTTGTTGTTTTTTTTGGGGTTGTTTTGTTTTTTTTTTTTTTGGGGTTTTTTTTTTTTTCCCACTCTTTTTTTTAGAGAAGGGTGCAATAGCAGAGGCCGGCGCTATCGGACACTGGATGAGGCTCGCTTCCGGCACGGGGGCTCCTGTGCCTACACTCTGGCCGAGGACTGCGCCAGTGAGCCCAGCACCTTCCGTATCGTCGTCCAGAATGGAAAACGCCGCAAGTCCAAGCTCCATCCTGAAAGTGAGCCGCTCTCGCTCTTTTGTCTTGGTAGGCAGCAAGTAAGAAGGGTGAGGGATTGCAGGAGAGGCAGAGGGACGCCTGCGATCTGTCTTTGTGCATCTGCGGGAGGGGGAAGCTGTGGCGGAAAATCGCCCTGCTCCGTCGCCAGCGTGTCAAGGTTTGCTTTCTGCTCCCTTAGCTGTAAAAAGTTAAGGTAAATACTCAGTCCGGGTCGTTTCTCTGTTTATTAAGAAGCTGAAAATGTGCTATTGAAGGTTGATGGGAAGGGAGTGAAGCTGCCGTCCTTCCGTCTCGGCCTCTACAGCATCGTCCGCTCAGCCGCCCAGGGTCTTGTGCTCAGGGCACCCGGAAAGCTGAAGCTCTCCTGGGACGGGCGCGGCAATCTTCGTCTCGCACTTCAGCCTTCCTTCAAGGTCCATCCTTCGCCTATCTCATCAGCATCATCGTCATGTGAGTGAAAGAAGTTTGGTTTAGGGTACGATGTGCGGACTGTGCGGGAACTACAACGGAGAGGGAAGCGATGACGAGGCGGTGAATGGGGAGAGGAATCCTTTGGGAAGCAGGGATTGGAGCTGGCGCTCCTGGGCTGACAGCTGGCGCCATGGACCTCTAAGACGCTGCAAAAGCCAGCTGGACAGAGACTATCACAAAGAGGCCAAGGCCAGGATACACCAGCTCAGGTACCCTCTTCAACACCACTTTTCGCTTTAATCACATATTCATCCCTTCTGCTGATGTTTCATCCAGCATGAATAGAAGAAGTGAAAAAATGCGCTTTGATCCAACGGCAAGAAAAGCAGAATTTTAGACAGACGCAGCGGCGCATGAGCGCAGCCGCCAGCTGGCAGCTGTTCAGCAACGGAGGTTTCCAGACATCCCCTCAGCTTCTTCCACAACCTCCTCTACCGCCTCGTCTTCAGCCGGTACTCGCCCCCTCTTAGCAAACTATGACACACTGACCCTTTACCAACTCCAAACTTCTAAGCTTCATTTGCTGCAGAAGCAGAGCGGGCTGGCTTCTCTCTGGCTCCCGCGGCTGGACAACGGCCCCGCCCTTTGGCCCTCAGCCAAAGGTGAGCGGGATGCCTGTGGCGGGAAAGCGCGGCAGGAGGCTCGACAGCGTTGCGAGGCTGCCCTGTTGTCCCCGCTCTTGGCGGCTTGTCACAGTCGCCTACCAGTTGCATCCTACCTCAGGTTTCTTCTTTATCTTTTCTTGCTCAAAGGATGGGGGTGTAGAAGGAGGGTTTGAAGGTGGTGCCAGAGGGATGCCTGCAGTTGCCCCAGTAGCGGGCGCTGTCATTGCGAAGCCATCGCTGCCTACATCACCAACTGCACTGCCGTACCCGGCATTCAGCCTCCGCAGCTCAGCCGCATATCCGATTGCTCCCCATCAGGTTCAATCAAGAGCAGCATAATATAACTTCTTCAACGCGATCATCATTGAATAATTAAACAGTACCGAAATTTAATGTTCTGCCTGAAACATAAGATAGACGGTTTTGAGCAGCAGAGAGCGAAAACTGCGAGCGAATGCCTGGTGCTGTTCGCACGGACTGTGCCTGTCCTGTCACCTGCGAGCAGCCGCAGCCGTCTTGCGACCTCAGTTGGGCACACCTTGCTGCCCTTTCCAACACATCCTCAACCTTTGGCCACCCCATTTCAGCCTCCTGCCGGGCAGGGTGTGAGTGCAAGGCGGGTCTGGCACTGCACAAGGGTCGATGTCTGCCCAGCTTCCTGTGTCCTCGGCTTTAGCCTCTCGGCCTTCTCCAGCTCGATCTCACGCCGCGCCCGCGCCTCTGCTCAGGGCCTCCCTGCACTCATAAAATGCCAAAAATTGCTCTCCTGCATTTCTTCTTTCCACTCTTCCATTGCCTGGCTGGTGTACTGAGCGATGTTTTTGCGAGCTTAGCTTCTTTGATTTTGCGAAAGAGTGACTAGGTCTTTGAGCTATGGAAACATCCCGAGTGATTGTTTTGTGATGTTTGATATTGCTTGAATAGTGCTTAGTATTTATTGTCCAATAGATGGCATCAAATGATCTGGCAAGGCGGCAAAAAGCAGTGGATCATTGAAGCACCAAATCAGCAATGAGATCAAGAAGCTCCAAGTCCACCTCCTTTCGTTGGTCCTCAAAAGGCAACAAACCCGGGCGCATATGCTTTCGGTGCTTCTCTGCGATATGCTCCCATATAGTCGCCCCTTCAAATTACACTATCTTTCAAATGCACCCAAAGGTGAGAAGAGACTGGGAACCTTTGAATCGACAGAGGTGGCAGCTGAAAGGCGGCTGTTCCAGATGGGAAAGAAGGTGCTCGTGGATCTTGAGCTCGGAGAACTTCCTGCTCAAATGCGGCCAGTGAAATATAGGCTTGGAGCTAGAAAGGAACCAGATGGCGGAATCCTGGTAGGCGAGGAGCATGAAGTTGCAGTTGGGACGAGCGCAACGAAGGCTGGACGAAGCTCCGCCCGCTTCCACCGCCAGCTTCTCTACGGCCGAGGCCACGCGCAGGTTGCTCCTATCCGGAAACCTTCAAGCGCAAACTGATAAACCACAAAATAGCCGCATCTCTTTGGAACAGACCAGAAGGAGAGGGAGTGGAGAATGGGGAAGCATTGGAAGATGGAATCCACCAGCTCTCCCTCCACGCGTTTTCTGTCGTCCAGCAGGACAGCACTGGCATCGCCGGGGTGCTCCTGGTTCAGATGATCGGTCCGCTTGTATCTGCAAAGCTGTCCACTAATGCTGAGGCCCAAAACGAGTGTGAGCGGGGACTTGAGCTTGAATCCGCAAGCAGAGCACTCGTAGCAGGTGGAGCGAATGTGGGTGGCAGGATGGCTGTCGAAGTTGGAGCCGAGTTTGCTGGCGCACAGGGCACAGGAGAGGCTCCCTTCCCTCCCGCCCGTCGTCTTCCGTAGGCCACGAATGTGCCGATCCAATGCCCGAACGTAGAAGAACAGCTTCTGCGGCTTCCGGTCATCCTAAATTATGCTTCATCTCACCCCGGCTTTTGGGCAAAAGGTGGGAGCTACGCTGGCGTCGGGTGAGGTGGCGTTGAGGATGGTGGACTGCTGCTCTTCTGGCTCCTCCTCCTCTTCCTCCTCGTCGACCTGGAGCTGATCGAGGTTGTAAGGGCCAGGGAAGCAGGTGGTGGCTAGGCGGATGAGCTCCTCCTCCATGCCCATCCGGCAGTCCTCGTAGCTGTACTGGGAGCCGGTGCCCTTCCGGGTGTGGAAGTCCATGGCATGGCCCAGCATGTCGCCTCCTTCAAAGAAGGCTAAGTTGTCAAACATCGTCCCTTCAGGGAGGGAAGACGAGACGACCTTCATAACGACAGGAGAGGCATTTGAAGGCGGGCGCTTGGGAATGGGAGAGGATGTGAGCCTCTAAGCGGATGGGCAAGGCATCCATGCCTCCAAGTCCTGGCTTCTGGCAGCCGGGTAGCGGCAGCGTAGCTCTTATTCTTCTTCTAAAGAAGAAAATTGGAGGGAATGATTACAAAGTGAATGTGTGACCTTGATAAGCTGAACGACTCTGATCCAGCGCAGTGGGAGAGGCTCGTTGGGAAGGGTGGCCTGGTAGAAAGGACGAATTTCACCGAGACGCGGGTAGCACTGAAGCAAGATTTCGGCAAGCTCGTCATCGATCAGGTAGCGAATGTCACGGAAATCGATTTTAGGGATTTCTTTATGCGCCCGCCTGGTAAAAGGCCCTTTTTCTTTTTAGAGCGTCGAAGAAAGGGGGAACAGTGAAGGAACCGAAAGTGGTTGGAAAGGTCGCCGCGTACGCGAAAGCCGCAGACGCCGCACTCTGTGGTTGGCCTCTTGGCATGCTTCGGCACATGGTCGTAGGGATTGAAGCCCTTGTGCGGGGCTGGGACCTTCAGACCGCAGCCTGAAAGAGAAGTTGGCTCTGGAAGAGGATGAAATGCACAGGCAGGGTAAAGTGTTGCCGGGTATGTTGCAGTAGGTGTCAAGGAGGAAGCCGTTGCGAAATTGGAGACGGAAGAGGTGGCACCAGGCCAGGAGTTTCTTGGCGTCCGGTAGCTTCTCCTTCACCTCCCCGCCTTCCTGCACCTCGCGCGCCGCTTCCAACAGCGTCTTTCGCCTCTTAGGACTTCCTGCTCCCGTCGCGCTCGCTACTTTGCCTTCTAAACAAAGGCAACATTTGATGGCTTTCGTCTAGATGCGTTTGGAGACAGACCAGGGAAGCAGTCGATGAGGAAGGCACAGAGCTGCTGCTCATGAAGGTGGCGATCGTCCTGAAAAGCCATGCTGCGTCCGAAACGTTTGAAGAGGCCGCCGTGGGCGCTGATCCCGTGCTCCACCATGTCCTGGCCCTGGAACACCAGAAAAGCAAAAGCTTATTTCTGCGAATGAGAAGGGGAGGTGTGGGGACGTTGAATCGGCATTGCTCGCACTGGAAGACGGGCTTGTCGAAGTGCTGGAGGACGTGCAGCTCCAACTGCCAGCTTGAGTTGCTCTTCACCTCCCGCCCGCAACCCTAAAGACTGTTCTAGAGGCTGCCAGTGAAAGTAGAAAGATGAGAATGGGACTCTTATCCGGCAGTGGGCCATGGCGCCATTGAGGCTCATGCGAAGTGCGCTGATGGATGCGAGGAAGAGGAGCGGAGGGTTGGGACTGGGCAGCAGGAAGTCCCCGTCCAGCAGTTGCGGCACGCAGATGAAGCTTAGGTTCACCAGGTACTCCTCCAGCTCCTCGCCCTCCCGCAGCGACTTTACATTCCCGCCCTCTCCGGACTTTATCGCCAGATCTTATTTCGCTCTCAAACTTAGAAGATCAAACACCGACCTTCATGGAGACGCCAGGATGATGGCGGGCGAAGTGGCTGCTGAGGTGAACAGGAGACTTGACGCCGCAGAGGGCGCACTCCACGGTGGGCTTCTTGGAATGGGTGAGGATGTGGTTGTGCAACGAGTTGGGGTTCCATTTCGACCCGAATGCCTGCCCGCAGCCAGGGTACCTAAAGGAGGCTTCTATTCGTTTTGCAGTGTGGTGAAAAAAGGGGGCGGGAACTTGCAGGCAAGGCGAACTCCGTTGGCAGCCTGTCGCGCAATGTGGGCGGCGAGGATGGCCGAGGTTTGCTTCTTCGCTTTCGCGTCCAGAGTTGTGTTGAGCAGAGTGGCGTTGAGGCTGCGAGTGGAGGCGTTCAGGCTTCGCAGGAACTCCTCTGAGGGCAGACTTTCGTCTGGCGAGGCTTCTTTCCTTTTCAGCGCAGCACCTGCATACAAGCGTTCAATGAAACTGCCGCACGAAACTAATGGGAATGAACGTTCGCTCCGACTCTCGACAGGAGAAGAGGCCTTGTTGGGCTTGCAGGGCTGGCGGAACTCCTGGAAAGGCTCGGAACTGGCGGAGGTTGTGGAGGTGGAGGCGGGGCCGGGCGAGAGGCTGCGTCCAACGCCGCTGTCCCCATCTCCTGAGATCGTCTTCTCCGCAGCCGCCTCAATCCTTTCATTGGCCTCCCAGAGAACTTGGTTTGCGGCGATGAACCTCTTTGGAAGGGAAGCAGAGGGGCAGGGGATCCGGTGTACTGGGCGAACGGTGCTTGCCGGCATGGGCGGCCTGGCGCTCTCTGCCAGCGTAGCGCCGCTGTGCCTTGTCCTGGTAGAGACTCACGCAGATGCAGCACCGATCGCCCTCCAACTCCATGCCCGACGCCTCAACGACCAGCCCTTATGCCTGTTCTTGATATTGGAAGTTGGAGAAAGAACCTGGGACATGAAGCTGGTGTTGAAGGAGCTGTGCTGCTGAGCGACGGCAGACTGGGACGTGAAAGCGGAGTTGGGGGTGGAGGGCTGGGAGGGCATGGAATGTGGCATGAAGGTGGAGTTGAGGGGTCCGTTGGAGTCCCCAGCAGCGTCGGAGTAGGAGGCGTAGCGGGCCATGGATGGATGCTGCTGCTGGGGATAGGCGTGCCAGGGATAGCCTGGGTATGGATAGCTGTTGTACGGGGAGTAGGCAGCGTAGGGATTAGGGGCCTGTGTCATCTGGGCGCCCATGGGAGGGGTTTGGTTAAAGGAGGAGGTGGGGATGAGGGTGGAAGGGGAGGAGTCGGGACGGAGGGGGACGATGGGCGAAGGTGGGGGGATGCCAGACTGCCGCGTCCATTCCTCGATCCCAGGAGGTCCCATGCTTCCGTCTTCTTTCTTAGCTGCGTAGTGAAGTAGAGTGGTGCAACAAATATTTGGCATAGCTTGATTACACACTTCTTGCACACTAATCCTTAAATCTGATGGCGATTATTGATAACTGGGGGTCTCACTGAGACTGATTTATCGGGGTCCACCCAAGGGGGCGTTCCCATTGACCATGACAAGGCAGGGGAAAGGCTCCCCACAGAGAAAGGGGGGAAAGAGAAGTTGAATCACGCACAGCAATGGGCATAGAAGCATGTGGGATTCACAGTGATGGCAGATTGTATTTGCGCAATGGAAAAGGCTTGCAGGAGATTCCGATTGTGTCCAGTGAGAGGGAAAAACGTCTGGATTAGTGAGCCCTAATGTTCAGTATCTGAGCTTGTTCAGGAGCTTGGGGGCAGGCAAAGGTGGCCAACAAAAGGGCTGAAATGGTAGGTGGAATTGGGAAGAACAGGGCCTGTGAAATGGAGAGGGGGCAGTGGAGGTGAGGCACTATGGGAGCAAGTATTAGGAACGAGGTCCTTTAAATGAATAAAACACATGATGGGAGGCTCAGAAAACTCAACACTGCTGGACATGGAACTGAAGGATGGGGATGAAAAGACAAGGTGTGCCCAACAAGGAAACCAAGGGAGGGGAAACCACAAGGGGGGTGTGATGGTGGGACCAGGGGGGACCCGTAGGGCCCTGCGAGGATTTCCGAGCAGTGGGGAAAGGTAGAGGGGAGGGGGGAAATCAGTTTTTTCTGCTCTAAATGATCATAAAACAATCTTCCTCCATGATGGGAGGCTCAGAAAACTCAACACTGCTGGACATGGAACTGAAGGATGGGGATGAAAAGAGGAGGTGTGTGTTGCAGCAGGGATGGAGGACAGGGGGCAGAGGAAGGCACAGTGGGCCTCAACCAGGTGCCGCAAAACTGCTGGTGGGCTACGAAATACACTGAGAGAGATAAATGGAAGGGGTATAAAAGGGAGTGCAGGGGGAGGGGGCAGTGTGCTGTTGCAGGTGCACCGTTGACTGAGGCTCCTGGCGAAGAGGTCCAGGCTGGGGCAGCACAGAGTTGGTGCTCCCTGTAAATCAACCAACACCAGGGGGGGGGTTCATTTTTTAGTAGGGACACATATGACTGCAGCCTCCTGTGGGTGAACGAAGGGTAGAGGATGAGGAAGTCGTGGTCTGGGAGTAGAGGTGCAGAGGCTGGCCTCGAAGCTCAGATCGCAGCCTTCCACCTCCTTGCTTTCCAGGCTCCCCCGTCCACTGCAGTTGGACAGAAGAGGAGGAGTTTGAGAAGGCAAAAGGGGACCGTGAGCTGAGGCTGAGCCAAGGGCAGACGGGCCCTCAACTGCAGCCAATGATGCTTGAGCCAATGCTTTTGGTACATTCTGGTGCATTTTCCTTTAGCAATTTCAAACTGAATCGGATTCGATAGAAAAGCTTGAAAGCATAGCGTTTCAATGCATTACATTCTTATATTGTATCACAGTTGAGTGGCGTTGGAGATGGAGGTAGTAAATTATAAACTTGATCAAATCAAGGTTTCACTTCACCCTCGGAAGTGTTGGGCTTGTCGTTGGCCACCTTGATAAGCTTCACGTTGATGTTGCCTTTGAAATCTCCCTAAATCCTTCGCATCATGCCTTTTTTGTCCGTAGTCCTCACAGGAAAGGGAAGGGCAAAAGCAAACCTTGACAGCAGCCGCTTCCAGATGCTGAAGGAAGTCTTTCATAAACTTGGGCATGGAGTCGTTTTCATCGCCCAGCATCCCGATCTCCACATCCGCCTTCTCCAGCTTCCCCATCTCCAATCTCATTCTTTTCAAAGCCCTGACAGAGAAGGGATGGCAGGATGACATCCGGGTTGGCAAGGTCCTTGACGATGTTGTCCAGCATTTCGTCCACCTTCTCCTGGTTTATATCAGCCGACTGAACATCCTTCTCGTCATCTAGCGTCGCTGGCATGTCATCCCCTGCCAAGAAAGTTATTGTCACATGTTTAGCATGAAAATTGACTGTTGCAGCCATCAACCTCCCGCTTCCACCCTCGCAACCACACAGACCCTTTATTCTCTCCCCCACCAAAGCTCGCCCTACAAGTGTCTGCTTTCACTTACACACACCCTCTCTTCAACTCTCCCTACTTTTTCCTTCCACTTTTTTTTGCTTGCTCCGTCTCCTAGATAATTGTTGGGCTTGAATCTGGAACAACACTTTTTGACGTTTTTGGGCAGTGACGTTCAGGGCTAGTGACACTGATCGTCTAGACTAACCCAGGCATTGCGTGATAGATAGTCTCCTTGTTAGGCTATGTTTCACGTGTCCTTTACCGCATAAGACTTTCTTCAGAAGCCCCCGGCACTAACATCCTCACCATTATCTTCATCTAGGAACGCGATTTTCTTCTCATCATTCTCTTTCTCCTCTTCATCCAAGAAGGCAGACGTTTAAATTATTGCAGAGCATAAAATAATCAGAAGAAGTGTGGGTGGGCTGGGTGCGAAAGAGCGGATGGTGAAATAGGAGAAGGTGGGAAATCGAGGAGAGGGGGGAGACTAGGGCAGAGCAGGGGAGGGCAGGGCAGGGCAGGGTAGGGGAGGAGGGAGAGGAATGGACGCCCTAGCGGCGGTGGCCATCGGTGTCCTCTCCCTCATCTTCGCCGCCTCCCTCTTCGCCCTCGTTCTCATCTGTCGCCAGCGCTACTGTGCCAAAAGCGACGCTGACACAAAGGCTTCCTCCTCCGCTCCTTTCCCTTCCTCTCAGTCACTCAGCCGCAGCTTTTTTCAGCCCATCCTCAAGTATTTCCGAGGCGAAGGAACTTCTGACGAGAACGGCGGTCCGCTGGCACCGCAGGACGAACTGGACGATGTTCTACAGCTGAGTCCCTTCATTGGTTACTAGGGCATAATGCTCCCTTCCTCCTGCAGATGGGAGAAAAATGGGGGTGCTTTGAAGAGCGATACCTGGTGGAGGAGGATTGGGTCTACGACGCTGCGGGGCTCGTCCACCACTGCCTCGCCATCCTTCGCTCCAGTCACAGCCTGAGTCTCCGTCTGGCAGCCCTGCCGCAGGAGCAGCGTCCTGCCAACCCCGCCATGCTTCACGACCTTCAGGCTGCCACCCGTCGCGCCCTACCCAGGATCGATGACCTTGTCAGAACCATGGGTACGCACTGCTTTCCTTCCTCATGCTTGAATGGAAAGAAAGAGGGAGAGAGGGTACAGGTAATGCTCGAGCAAAGCAGGTGGAGAGCGGGGTGGAGGGAGCGGAGAAGCGAGTGAACGGGGTAGTGGTGGAAGGGAGGCAGAGTGAAGTGGAGAGCTACGTCCTCCCGCTGGCCCCACTGCTGGAAGCCCGCGCCGCCGCCGTCGTTCTCGCCCTCTCCGCCCTTGCACTCGCCTTCAAGGTTCCCTTCTGCCTCCCTCCGATGATACCCAATTAACCCCAATTCAATGCTCAGGCAGCCTACCCGAAGGCGAAGTCGGAGAACGGTTGGGTGCGCTCGGAGTTGGGGCAGATGGAGCAGCATCTGGAGGCCCTTCGCCACGCCGCCCAGTACCTGGAGTCGCGTCAGCGAGAAAGGGTCTCCCATCCTCTCCCGCCGTTCTCTTCTCTCTGCCTAAGCTGAGTTGTGGCAGGTGGAGATAGTGGATGGAGGGGGCAGGAGGGGTCGGCCTCCTGGCTCTGACTACGTCCCGTCCTCCAGAGGCTGGCGGGAGGGCGAGGGGGAGCCGGCAGTCTCCCCGCTTCTCCCCAACTCCTCCACCGCCCAGCCCTCCACCTCCTCCACAGCCTAGCCATAAGCCTCACCCTCCTCACCCTGCTTTCCTCGCGCCCCCATGGCTTCCTTGCGCATCTATCACTGATGCTTTCTTTGCCCTATAGCCTTTGCACTACTCGGCAGGTATTGAAGGAGACGGCTTTGACTCTGCTTCTCCCTTCTCCTCCCCATCCTTCTTTTAGTCCGCCTCTTCTACATTGTGATCTTACGCTTGTACATAGATATACAGCACAAAGCTGGCCACTTATTGCATCTATTTATTCTTTCTAACCCATCAGACGTCGTAGACAAAAACGTAGCACATGTGTTTTGTGGCTTTAGCTTTGTGTTCTATTCTAAATAGGAAAACAACCATGATTGTGACCTGATATCACTGAAACTAAGGGTCATGTTTTCTTATGTATCTCACCTGCTCATGATTCTTGGCTATCGTCGTACAATCTGCTTTTGCAAGGTTAAGCTTGCGTTTCAGCCTATTGTGACGGGTTTTTGGTGATCTGGCAATTATGTTTCTTCGCCTGTGCATAGTTTTAGCTTGAAAATACCAGCTTATTCTGCCAGCCAGATGCACAGTAATTGTAGACATGAGAAACTAGAGCCTAAGGCTCGGGTATGGGCTGGTCCGGCTTGGGGAGTATCAAATCTACGCTCTCCACAAACTGTTTGAGGAACGGCGGCGGACCGATTAGCTGGCGTACATCCTCGAAGCTCAGCACCTCACGTTTCAGCAGTGCTTGCGCAAGCTTTAAATCACCTCCTTTTCTCATCAAAACTCAGGGACAGGGAAATAGAGTACCTTTTCAAGCTTGTCCTTGTTGCTGTTCAGGACAGCTTCCGTCCTCTCATTCGCCTGGCCCACCAGTTCTCGTGCCTCCTGCAGACCAGGCAATGATTGAGCACTGAGCTTTGGTCCCCAGGGGGGAGCAATGATTGCAGAAACCTGGTCCATGGAGGCAGCGAAACGCTTGCTGTAGGGCTTGATGCCGAATGCGGCCTGACGACGGTCCATGCCGGGGTCGGGCGGGAAGGAGATGGGCGGCTGCTGCTTGCTCATCCCGTAGATCTGTCATCGCTTCAAGGCTGAGGCTGAGAGGAGTGAGAGAGGATGAAGAAGTAGCCTTGATCTGGTCGTAGGCGATTTGGGTGACCTTCTCGAGGTCGTTCTGAGCGCCGGAGGAGACGGAGCCGAAGATGAGATGCTCCGCCGCCCGCCCGCCCAGCGCCATGCACATTCGATCGTCCAGCTCAACCAGCCTCAGCTTTCCCTCTACCCTCTGCCAGCCCATGCCTCCGCCAACCTCCTCCTTGCTGAAGAGCTTGCGGTCGCCGGGATTGTAGGCGGCAAAGCCGAGCGCTGCCGATGTTCGCGGCACGATGCTCACCTCAAAAGAAGAGTCTGCTTGCCACTGGGAAGGCGAGCCTTATAGATGGTACCTTGAGGAGTGCGTCGGTGTACTGGAGCAGCCAGCCGACTAGGGCATGTCCACTCTCGTGGTAGGCCACGCGGGCTTTCTCCTCCGCGGAGAGGCTCCGACTCCTCTTCTCCGGACCAGCCACCACTCGCTCCAGGGCCGCGTCCAAGTTCTTCGCCCCCACCGCCTTCTCCGATACCGACACCGCCTGGATGGCTGCCTCGTTGCACACGTTCGCGATGTCCGCTCCTGAAACACAGCCCGAGCCTGTCGAGAAGTCCTGTTTCTGGAAGGAGAGAAGGCAGACCGCTCATGCCGGGGGTGAGGGCGGCGAGGCGTTTGGAGAGGGGGAGGAGGGGAAGCTTGGGGTCCAGCTTCAGCTTGCGCAGGTACATCTCGAAGATCTCGGAGCGCTCGGCCAGGGTGGGCGTGTCGATGGTGATGTGGCGGTCGAAGCGACCCGGGCGGAGCAGGGCCTGGGAGGTGGGGAGTAGATGGATGGAGGGGATGAGGGCGGATTGGTGCCTTGTCGAGAATGTCGGGTCGGTTGGTGGCGGCAAAGAGGATGACGCCCTGCTGAGTGTCCATGCCGTCCATCTCTACCAGCAGCTGGTTCAGGGTCTGGTCGCCCTCCCCGTTGCCCGGAAACCCACGATCACTACACCACCCAGCCATCCCTACTTCTATCTTTCATGGTTGACAGGAACCTTTCCGAGCGGGTCTTCCCGATCGCGTCGATCTGAAAAAAAGCTCAACTGAGTAGGGAATTAAAAAAAGGGCCGCAGCACCTCGTCGATGAAGATGATGCAGGGAGCCTTCTTTTTTGCATCTGCGAAAAGACTGCGAACTCGAGACGCGCCCAGACCTGAATATGGCGCTTGTAAAAGGGAAAAAGGTAGGGAGTGGATTGACCTCCGATCATTTGGATAAAATCGGTGCCGTTCATGGCCAAGAAGGGGACACTCGTCTCCGTCGCCACCGCCTTCGCTAGCAACGTCTTTCCACATCCTACAGTTTCACTCACTAAAACTGCTTCATATCTCTGTGGTATACGGCTACTATCAACTAACCCGGTGGACCCAGAAGAAGCGCCCCCTTCGGAAGCTTGGCTCCCAGTCTCTGACAAGGTTGTGACGCTCAGTGATGTGATATAGACAATTGAAAGCGGAAGAACGGTGAAATCGACAGGGCGCTTCAGATAAGCCATGAACTCCATCACCTCCACTTTCGCTTCGTGACAACCGGCCACATCCTTCACATTTCGGATCAATTGCTACGAAGAATTGCTGAAACTGGTTCCACCTTGAACTTCACTCGTGGTGTTTGAGTTGAGCTATCCACCAGCTTGTAGTTGGCCTTTTTGAACGATTCCTGCAATCTCACAATGGCTGTGTTTACGCACATACAATGCTAGCACCTGCTATGGGCATTTGCGCAATTTTGGAAACCCTACCCAACATTCCCGAGTTTCGTGGGTGTGGAGTTGAATAAATACAAGCTGTGATTAGTATGTACTGCCCGACTGAACCTCGGTGGTCCGGGGTGCAGGCTTCAAACCTGTAGCCGATTAGCGTCGGAGTGGTTCGATTCCACCTGTTGGGCGGTCTTCTCCCTTCCTTCTTTTGCCCTGCCAGCCTGACCTAACCAAGTAAGAAAAGGCAACTTACGAAAACATTAGTGATGGAGACGGTTCCCATCTGGCGTCTTGCGCCGCGGACGAGGAAGACCACTGATGCCATCAGCACCAGCAGAAAAATCAGGGCCCTTCAAATGCATTTTCGGAAATTTGGGCGTGGAGGTGAGGGGGTGATGGGAACCCTTTGTAGTCAGGGTGCTGGTAGACTACTGGGACACCTTTTGAAAGCGGGATGCCTAGGCTTGCCTCCGCCTCTCGCACCTACAACTCATACTTCTTCAGGCCAAGATTAGCAGCATCTTTTGAGGCGAAGAGGAGACCTGATTTTCCAACTCTCTGATGTTGCCGGGACGTAGGATGGCAAAGTTGAAGTGGCTCTAGAGTAAGCGAGCATAGTGTGTGGTAGTGTGGAAGAAGGAGAGGTATGGAGTACCGGCTGACCGTTGATGATGGCGCCGGGGGCGAGATGAATCTTGGCCAACTCTGCTAGCAGGCTGATCTCGATCCCGGTGCACTGCATTTGCCTTCTCATAGCTCAGCCACCTCTCAACCCGGCTTCAACCTCTCCCTTGGCCAGAATCTGGTGCTTGAACGTGTTCCAGTCGATTTCCAGTCCCAGCTTCTCTTCCGTCCTTCAAATGCCAGAAGCAATCAAAGACAGGACGACAAGCATGCGATAAGTGCAACGAGGGGTCAGGCCCAAAGACCGCAATCGCGATTGGAATCCCAAGAAGAAAGGCGTAGAATAGGTTATTCACGCGTTTATCTTTCTCTTCTTTTTTCTTCCTCCAATAGTCGTCTTCAGGTCCGCCTTAAGCCAGGGCACGCTGAGCATTCGAGAGGAAATGGGAGTGAAGAGAACCTTTGGCTCCATCTGACTCCGATCCCCCGCTGCTGCTTTCCGGCTTCTCCTTGGGTGTGTACTCGAATCGCTGGCCAGAACGGCAGAGGACCAGAGCCACATGCAGACTTCTTCCTTTAACACTTCCTTCTTAACTCAGCAGCTACTCATTTCACCCTCCTCACTCTGCAGCTGAAGCAGGCTTTCCTCCTTTCTTCCCCCTGTCTCCGTGTCTTCAATGTTGGAAATTGAAAAAAAAACGCTTTGCGAAGGGAAATATAACAGCTGAGGGCGGATGTGGAGGGTTGCTGAAGAGTTCGTCTAGCAAACTGGAATCGCAGAAGGCATCTGGCCTGGCAGCCCAGAAAGAGGCGATTTGCACTCATCTCTCGTCACGGCTTCCAGGCATTTCAAATCACCAGTTTGTTGATAAGTTTTGCCGATGATCCTCTGTCCGTGGCCAATGCTGCAATTGCGCAGATTTCTCCCTTTGCGCCCATCAACCGAGCGCTTTTTCGAATTTACGCATATTCCTATGGTTCTGGTTAACCAGTGCAACAAATATTTCAGCGCCTTGCAGTGAGCACCGATAGGTGTACATTATTTTTCAGATTCTGCATTGTTGGATTGGCCAAATCATTTTTTCCATATACGAAATTAGCTATTTTATTTAAAATCGTTTTTACCATCTTGTTTCAAAAATTTTTGTTAAGTAGTTCTCTTAGCCATTATTAGCTAATGAAAACAACAAAAACTTGATTTGAAATAATGGTGTGAGATGAGGTAGACAAAGCTGGTGGACATAAATCTTGCCTCCATCTGTGTCGCCTGCTCATCCCTGTCATCCTCGTACATGCTCATATAAGCTCGATTAGTCAACGTATCGAGCAACAGAATTTATTATTCAGTTACCCTTATTCTTCCTTCCCTAAAAGCGGTTGCCTAAGATGAAGTCCACTCTGCTGATGGTTCTTTTCATGGCTGGGCCCATAGCCATGGAATCGCTTAGCGGTTATTTGGTCTTTGTGCCCAGGAGTGTAGTAGAAGGATTGATGTTGGGGTTGAGATGCGCTGCTCTTCCCCCGCAATCAGCCGACCAAGGTGGAAGCGAATGAGGGCCCCGAGGGTGAGCCAGAACCGGCAGATTTGGATGCTTTAGAACCGGCGTCTTTGGAAGACAAGGAGGAAGTGGAGGAGGATGACGAGAAATGGCTCCAGAAAGGTTGCTCTGCCAATTTTAGGACTAGCAGCAACGTAGTGAAGTGAGACTGCAGTGCTTAAGAAGGATGAGTTCTCAGCCGAAGAGGTGAATGACCTGGAAAAAGTGGAGGAGGAGAATGCAGATGTTGGCGAGAAGCCAGTTGATGGTAAGCTCATTTATTCTAGAAATTTGTTGGTTAAACGATAGATGCAATTATAATTGAAAAGAAGCAGAGGATTTTTTAGCTGGAGAAGGTGGAGATGTTCTGAGGCAAGAGGAGGAAAGCGTTGAAAAGCTTCCCGTAGAGCCGATGAGCGAAGGTTGGTAACTTGTCAGTTGTCGCTTTCAAATAGTCAGTAGCTTATGAGTAGTCTAAATTGAAAGCAGTATAGGGGCCAAGAACATGAAGTCAGCGTATGAGTACGGCGAGGAACCAGTAGTCCAAGCTATGGGTAACAGTCAATTTTCATGCTAAACATGTGACAATAACTTTCTTGGCAGGGGATGACGAGACAGCGATGCTAGATGACGAGAAGGATGTTCAGTCGGCTGATATCAACCAGGAGAAGGTGGACGAAATGCTGGACAACATCGTCAAAGACCTCGTCAACCCTGATGTCATCCTGCCATTCCTTCTCTGTCAGGGCTTTGAAAATAATGGCATTGGAGATGGGGAAGCTGGAGAAGGCGGATGTGGAGATCGGGATGCTGGGCGATGAAAACGACTCCATGCCCAAGTTTATGAAGGACTTCCTTCAGCATCTGGAGGCGGCTGCTGTCAAGGTTTGATTTTGCCCATCCCTTTGCTGTGAGGACTACTGACAAAAAAGGCATGATGCGAAGGATTTAGGGAGATTTCAAAGGCAATATCAACGTGAAGCTTATCAAGGTGGCCAACGACAAGCCCAACACTTCCGAGGGCGAAGTGAAGCCTTGATTTGATTGAGTTTATAATTTACTACCTTCATCTGCAATGCCACCCAACTGTGATACAATATAAGAATGTAATACATATTGAAACGCTATGCTTTCAAGCTTTTCTATCGAATCCGGTTCAGTTTGAAATCGCTAAAGGAAAATGCACCAGAATGTGCCAAAAGCAATCTCCTTCCCCCCACTTATCAATAACCGCCATCAGATTTAAGGATTAGTGTGCAAGAAATGTGTAATCAAGCTATGCCAAATATCTGTTGCACCACTTTACTTCACTACGCAGCTAAGAAAGAAGACGGAAGCATGGGACCTCCTGGGATCGAGGAATGGACGCGGCAGTCTGGCATCCCACCGCCTTCGCCCATCGTCCCTCTCCGTCCCGACTCCTCACCTTCCACCCTCATCCCCACCTCCTCCTTTAACCAAACCCCTCCCATGGGCGCACAGATGACGCAGGCCCCTAATCCCTACGCCGCCTACTCCCCGTACGGCAGCTATCCCTACCCCGGCTATCCCTGGCACGCCTATCCCCAGCAGCAGCATCCATCCATGGCCCGCTACGCCTCCTACTCCGACGCTGCTGGGGACCCTAACGGACCCCTCAACTCCACCTTCATGCCACATTCAATGCCATCCCAGCCCGCCACCCCCAACTCCGCTTTCACGCCCCAGTCTGCCGTCGCCCAGCAGCACAGCTCCTTCAACACCAGCTTCATGTCTCAGGTTCTTTCTCCAACTTCCAATACCAGCAACTGGCGTAAGGGCTGGTCCTTGAGGCGTCGAGCATGGAGTTGGAGGGCGATCGGTGCTGCATCTGCGTGAGTCTCTACCAGGACAAGGCACAGCGGCGCTACGCTGGCAGAGAGCGCCAGGCCGCCCATGCCGCCAAGCACCGTTCGCCCAGTACACCGGATCCCCTGCCCCTCTGCTTCCCTTCCAAAGAGGTTCATCGCCGCAAACCAAGTTCTCTGGGAGGCCAATGAAAGGATTGAGGCGGCTGCGGAGAAGACGATCTCAGGAGATGGGGACAGCGGCGTTGGACGCAGCCTCTCGCCCGGCCCCGCCTCCACCTCCACCACCTCCGCCAGTTCCGAGCCTTTCCAGGAGTTCCGCCAGCCCTGCAAGCCCAACAAGGCCTCTTCTCCTGTCCAGAGTCGGAGCGAACGTTCATTCCCATTAGTTTCGTGCGGCAGTTTCATTGAACGCTTGTATGCAGGTGCTGCGCTGAAAAGGAAAGAAGCCTCGCCAGACGAAAGTCTGCCCTCAGAGGAGTTCCTGCGAAGCCTGAACGCCTCCACTCGCAGCCTCAACGCCACTCTGCTCAACACAACTCTGGACGCGAAAGCCAAGAAGCAAACCTCGGCCATCCTCGCCGCCCACATTGCGCGACAGGCTGCCAACGGAGTTCGCCTTGCCTGCAAGTTCCCGCCCCCTTTTTTCACCACACTGCAAAACGAATAGAAGCCTCCTATTAGGTACCCTGGCTGCGGGCAGGCATTCGGGTCGAAATGGAACCCCAACTCGTTGCACAACCACATCCTCACCCATTCCAAGAAGCCCACCGTGGAGTGCGCCCTCTGCGGCGTCAAGTCTCCCGTTCATCTCAGCAGCCACTTCGCCCGCCATCATCCTGGCGTCTCCATGAAGGTCGGTGTTTGATCTTCTAAGTTTGAGAGCGAAATAAGATCTGGCGATAAAGTCCGGAGAGGGCGGGAATGTAAAGTCGCTGCGGGAGGGCGAGGAGCTGGAGGAGTACCTGGTGAACCTAAGCTTCATCTGCGTGCCGCAACTCCTGGACGGGGACTTCCTGCTGCCCAGTCCCAACCCTCCGCTCCTCTTCCTCGCATCCATCAGCGCACTTCGCATGAGCCTCAATGGCGCCATGGCCCACTGCCGGATAAGAGTCCCATTCTCATCTTTCTACTTTCACTGGCAGCCTCTAGAAAAGTCTTTAGGGTTGCGGGCGGGAGGTGAAGAGCAACTCAAGCTGGCAGTTGGAGCTGCACGTCCTCCAGCACTTCGACAAGCCCGTCTTCCAGTGCGAGCAATGCCGATTCAACGTCCCCACACCTCCCCTTCTCATTCGCAGAAATAAGCTTTTGCTTTTCTGGTGTTCCAGGGCCAGGACATGGTGGAGCACGGGATCAGCGCCCACGGCGGCCTCTTCAAACGTTTCGGACGCAGCATGGCTTTTCAGGACGATCGCCACCTTCATGAGCAGCAGCTCTGTGCCTTCCTCATTGACTGCTTCCCTGGTCTGTCTCCAAACGCATCTAGACGAAAGCCATCAAATGTTGCCTTTGTTTAGAAGGCAAAGTAGCGAGCGCGACGGGAGCAGGAAGTCCTAAGAGGCGAAAGACGCTGTTGGAAGCGGCGCGCGAGGTGCAGGAAGGCGGGGAGGTGAAGGAGAAGCTACCGGACGCCAAGAAACTCCTGGCCTGGTGCCACCTCTTCCGTCTCCAATTTCGCAACGGCTTCCTCCTTGACACCTACTGCAACATACCCGGCAACACTTTACCCTGCCTGTGCATTTCATCCTCTTCCAGAGCCAACTTCTCTTTCAGGCTGCGGTCTGAAGGTCCCAGCCCCGCACAAGGGCTTCAATCCCTACGACCATGTGCCGAAGCATGCCAAGAGGCCAACCACAGAGTGCGGCGTCTGCGGCTTTCGCGTACGCGGCGACCTTTCCAACCACTTTCGGTTCCTTCACTGTTCCCCCTTTCTTCGACGCTCTAAAAAGAAAAGGGCCTTTTACCAGGCGGGCGCATAAAGAAATCCCTAAAATCGATTTCCGTGACATTCGCTACCTGATCGATGACGAGCTTGCCGAAATCTTGCTTCAGTGCTACCCGCGTCTCGGTGAAATTCGTCCTTTCTACCAGGCCACCCTTCCCAACGAGCCTCTCCCACTTCGCTGGATCAGAGTCGTTCAGCTTATCAAGGTCACACATTCACTTTATAATCATTCCCTCCAATTTTCTTCTTTAGAAGAAGAATAAAGAGCTACGCTGCCGCTACCCCGGCTGCCAGAAGCCAGGACTTGGAGGCATGGATGCCTTGCCCATCCGCTTAGAGGCTCACATCCTCTCCCATTCCCAAGCGCCCGCCTTCAAATGCCTCTCCTGTCGTTATGAAGGTCGTCTCGTCTTCCCTCCCTGAAGGGACGATGTTTGACAACTTAGCCTTCTTTGAAGGAGGCGACATGCTGGGCCATGCCATGGACTTCCACACCCGGAAGGGCACCGGCTCCCAGTACAGCTACGAGGACTGCCGGATGGGCATGGAGGAGGAGCTCATCCGCCTAGCCACCACCTGCTTCCCTGGCCCTTACAACCTCGATCAGCTCCAGGTCGACGAGGAGGAAGAGGAGGAGGAGCCAGAAGAGCAGCAGTCCACCATCCTCAACGCCACCTCACCCGACGCCAGCGTAGCTCCCACCTTTTCCCGCCCAAAAGCCGGGGTGAGATGAAGCATAATTTAGGATGACCGGAAGCCGCATAAGCTTTTGTTCTAGGTTCGGGATTTGGATCGGCAATTTGGTGGCCTACGGAAGACGAGGGGGGGGTGGTATGGGAGCCTCTCCTGTGCCCTGTGCGCCAGCAAACTCGGCTCCAACTTCGACAGCCATCCTGCCACCCACATTCGCTCCACCTGCTACGAGTGCTCTGCCTGCAGATTCAAGCTCAAGTTCCCGCTCACAATCGATTTGGGCCTCAGCATTAGTGGACAGCTTTGCAGATACAAGCGGACCGATCATCTGAACCTGGAGCACCCTGGCGATGCCAGTGTTGTTCTGCTGGACGACAGAAAACGCGTGGAGGGAGAGCTGGTGGAATCCATCTTCCAGTGCTTCCCCATTCTCCACTCCCTCTCCTTCTGGTCTGTTCCAAAGAGATGCGGCTATTTTGTGGTTTATCAGTTTGCGCTTGAAGGTTTCCGGATAGGAGCAACCTGCGCGTGGCCTCGGCCGTAGAGAAGCTGGCGGTGGAAGCGGGCGGAGCTTCGTCCAGCCTTCGTTGCGCTCGTCCCAACTGCAACTTCATGCTCCTCGCCTACCAGGATTCCGCCATCTGGTTCCTTTCTAGCTCCAAGCCTATATTTCACTGGCCGCATTTGATGCAGGAAGTTCTCCGAGCTCAAGATCCACGAGCACCTTCTTTCCCATCTGGAACAGCCGCCTTTCAGCTGCCACCTCTGTCGATTCAAAGGTTCCCAGTCTCTTCTCACCTTTGGGTGCATTTGAAAGATAGTGTAATTTGAAGGGGCGACTATATGGGAGCATATCGCAGAGAAGCACCGAAAGCATATGCGCCCGGGTTTGTTGCCTTTTGAGGACCAACGAAAGGAGGTGGACCTGGAGCTTCTTGATCTCATTGCTGATTTGGTGCTTCAATGATCCACTGCTTTTTGCCGCCTTGCCAGATCATTTGATGCCATCTATTGGACAATAAATACTAAGCACTATTCAAGCAATATCAAACATCACAAAACAATCACTCGGGATGTTTCCATAGCTCAAAGACCTAGTCACTCTTTCGCAAAATCAAAGAAGCTAAGCTCGCAAAAACATCGCTCAGTACACCAGCCAGGCAATGGAAGAGTGGAAAGAAGAAATGCAGGAGAGCAATTTTTGGCATTTTATGAGTGCAGGGAGGCCCTGAGCAGAGGCGCGGGCGCGGCGTGAGATCGAGCTGGAGAAGGCCGAGAGGCTAAAGCCGAGGACACAGGAAGCTGGGCAGACATCGACCCTTGTGCAGTGCCAGACCCGCCTTGCACTCACACCCTGCCCGGCAGGAGGCTGAAATGGGGTGGCCAAAGGTTGAGGATGTGTTGGAAAGGGCAGCAAGGTGTGCCCAACTGAGGTCGCAAGACGGCTGCGGCTGCTCGCAGGTGACAGGACAGGCACAGTCCGTGCGAACAGCACCAGGCATTCGCTCGCAGTTTTCGCTCTCTGCTGCTCAAAACCGTCTATCTTATGTTTCAGGCAGAACATTAAATTTCGGTACTGTTTAATTATTCAATGATGATCGCGTTGAAGAAGTTATATTATGCTGCTCTTGATTGAACCTGATGGGGAGCAATCGGATATGCGGCTGAGCTGCGGAGGCTGAATGCCGGGTACGGCAGTGCAGTTGGTGATGTAGGCAGCGATGGCTTCGCAATGACAGCGCCCGCTACTGGGGCAACTGCAGGCATCCCTCTGGCACCACCTTCAAACCCTCCTTCTACACCCCCATCCTTTGAGCAAGAAAAGATAAAGAAGAAACCTGAGGTAGGATGCAACTGGTAGGCGACTGTGACAAGCCGCCAAGAGCGGGGACAACAGGGCAGCCTCGCAACGCTGTCGAGCCTCCTGCCGCGCTTTCCCGCCACAGGCATCCCGCTCACCTTTGGCTGAGGGCCAAAGGGCGGGGCCGTTGTCCAGCCGCGGGAGCCAGAGAGAAGCCAGCCCGCTCTGCTTCTGCAGCAAATGAAGCTTAGAAGTTTGGAGTTGGTAAAGGGTCAGTGTGTCATAGTTTGCTCAGAGGGGGCGAGTACCGGCTGAAGACGAGGCGGTAGAGGAGGTTGTGGAAGAAGCTGAGGGGATGTCTGGAAACCTCCGTTGCTGAACAGCTGCCAGCTGGCGGCTGCGCTCATGCGCCGCTGCGTCTGTCTAAAATTCTGCTTTTCTTGCCGTTGGATCAAAGCGCATTTTTTCACTTCTTCTATTCATGCTGGATGAAACATCAGCAGAAGGGATGAATATGTGATTAAAGCGAAAAGTGGTGTTGAAGAGGGTACCTGAGCTGGTGTATCCTGGCCTTGGCCTCTTTGTGATAGTCTCTGTCCAGCTGGCTTTTGCAGCGTCTGAGCGGGCCATGGCGCCAGCTGTCAGCCCAGGAGCGCCAGCTCCATTCGCTGCTGCCCAAAGGAGTCCTCTCCCCGTTCACCGCCTCGTCATCGCTTCCCTCTCCGTTGTAGTTCCCACACAGTCCACACATTGTTCCCTACACCAAACTTCTTTCACTCACATGACGATGATGCTGATGAGATAGGCGAAGGATGGACCTTGAAGGAAGGCTGAAGTGCGAGACGAAGATTGCCGCGCCCGTCCCAGGAGAGCTTCAGCTTTCCGGGTGCCCTGAGCACAAGACCCTGGGCGGCTGAGCGGACGATGCTGTAGAGGCCGAGACGGAAGGACGGCAGCTTCACTCCCTTCCCATCAACCTTCAATAGCACATTTTCAGCTTCTGAATAAACAGAGAAACGACCCGGACTGAGTATTTACCTTAACTTTTTACAGCTAAGGGAGCAGAAAGCAAACCTTGACACGCTGGCGACGGAGCAGGGCGATTTTCCGCCACAGCTTCCCCTCCCGCAGATGCACAAAGACAGATCGCAGGCGTCCCTCTGCCTCTCCTGCAATCCCTCACCCTTCTTACTTGCTGCCTACCAAGACAAAAGAGCGAGAGCGGCTCACTTTCAGGATGGAGCTTGGACTTGCGGCGTTTTCCATTCTGGACGACGATACGGAAGGTGCTGGGCTCACTGGCGCAGTCCTCGGCCAGAGTGTAGGCACAGGAGCCCCCGTGCCGGAAGCGAGCCTCATCCAGTGTCCGATAGCGCCGGCCTCTGCTAATGCTGCACGTCGCTTGCTCTCAAACCAACCATCCTCATCAATTCTTTTATCGCAGATGCTAGGAGGAAGGAGGCGAACTTTCTTCGCACTTGGGACAGCATTGGCCGGGAAGGTGCTTAGGGCGATAGCCGCGGGGACAGGAGCCGCCGTAGGGGCAGGAGAGCCGAGCGCAGGAGACCTGGCCTCCGCTGCACTTGCACTTGGTGCACGTGTCCGGCGACCAACTGCTGCCTTCCTTCAATTCAGCCACCTTGAGGCCTCGGACAAGAAAAGGGGGATAGAATGGGCCACCTTGTGCTGCTGGCCGAGAAAGGAGCAGGGCGGTGGCGGGGCGTGGCGACAGCGAGGACAACAGAGGTGCGGGGAGTAGAACTGCTGCGAGAGGGGGCAGTCCAGCTTCGGACACAGCAGACGTCGACACAGCACCTTTCCCGCCTACAATCGCTCTAGCCCTCTAGCTCCAGTCCAGCTTGATAGGGGAAGTTGGGCCAACCTGACACAGGCACTTGGAGCAGGGGTCCGGGCGGAAGCTCTGGGCATCGTCGTAGCTGGCGTTCTGGAAGAGGCAGGAGTTGGACTGCTGCACTGCCGCCGCCTCCGTACGCAGGCACTCGGGGCAACAGGCCCCTCAAAGCCTCCCTTTTTAGAGGAGTGTCAAGGCTGGCTTTGGGGGCTGCCGATACCTGGTGGAAGGTAGTGCTGGGAGGCGGGGCAGGGGAGGGCGGGACAGGCGGCCCGGTAGCACTGGCACATTCCCTCTGAACAGCTACACCGGCTGCAGCCTTGGCTTCTGCTGCAATTGGGCTCCTATGTGTTGGAGAGTTGGAGAGGGTGGTAGAGGAGGCGGAGGGAGAACCCTTGGGGTATGAGGGAGCGTCGGGTGACTCCGCTCCTCTCCGGACAGAGAGGGCAGCAGAAGCCGGGCAGTCGTACTGGATTAGCGCAGGCTGGACGCTCACAGGCCATTCGACCCACCGTCACCACTCCGCCCTGCAAACTCTCCCTGCCTTCCTTTTGCTGCCGCTTGATTTGTGCTCGTGCCAGTTTTTTGGCGCCAGCTGGGAAGTGGGTTGATGGAGGCAGCAGCTGATTTTGCGCAATAAATCCATGGCGTCACAAAGACAAACTGGCCCATCCTATTGAGCGGAGGAAGGGGAGGGGCGAAAGAAGTGGGCTGAGAAGAAGAGGTGGGCATAAAATGGGCAGAAGGTTATGCCTTCGCCTGGCCGGGCTTGCAAAAAGTGAGCTCGGGAAGATCCTTTCCGCTTTTTCACCTTCCTTATTCTACCCACTTTCCCTTTCCACCCCCCTCTGGGCCTGGCTGGGATTAGTCATCCAGTATGGTTACAATGAGAAAACAAGTGTCGGAAAGGAGAACCTTGCATGTGAACGTGCGACATGAGGACTGGGTGGATATCCAGTGATCGTTGTTGGCGTACTCTGCACCAGCGTACCTGCCATTTCACTCACTCAGTTCACCTTCCAATCGGACAAAAAAGAAGAAAAATTCGTACGAGCATTTGGCGCAAGAGTCGCAGCACTTGGAGCTGCCATTGATTGCCGGCGCTAGACGTGGGCAGCTTTGCAGATCTTCACACACCTGAAGAAGGACAAGGCTGTATATTGGATTGAGGCGAATGGTGTGAAGAGGATACCTGCTGCTTGCACTCCACACGACCAGCGATGCAGCGGCACTCCAGGCACGGTGTATCAGGAAGGTCTGAGATGGCAGCCAGACTTACCAGGCCTCCTTCGTTGCTGCACGCGTGTTCCATCCCTGTTGTCATCACTTTTCTTCACACTTTTATTTCCAGTTTTTTCCAAATTTCTCTGTCTGGGGAAGTATTGGATAAATAATGTTCCTCTTTATGTTTACGTGGATAACTTTGTGCTGGTGAGTTGCTCTAGTGGGAGTGCGTAGGTGGTTGATGGATGCCTAAAGAGAGGATGGTAGGATGAGGAGGGGGGCGGAGAGTGTGTTTAGGTGTGTTGAGGGGTGTGTTAGGCAAAGTAGCGTGTCAAGGTCGCGCGTGGAGGGCCGCAAAACACAGGCCTCCCCACTGCCCCAGCACCAGTCCTGGGCAAATATTGACCCCTGCTGCAGTGACCCCAACTGCCCGCTCCTCACTTGACATTTAGCCACCCCCCTTGCCTACCTCCACAGGCTCATAAAACCACTTGAGTCCCTCTTTAACCCTGGCGCCCCTGTCCCAATCCAGCGCCCCCGTCCCATTGTCACGCCTCTCACTGACACTCGCCAAAACGCAAACACCTGGAAGGCCTGCCAAACCTCCCCCTACCCCTTACTTCTCCTCCCCTGAAGAGGCTGTAAGGGCAGGTATTAGGGGAGCGGAGACTGAGCCTGTTTGTAATCCAGGGTGGGCGAGGGGAGTGACGCCTGTAAGTCTACGTAGTGACAGAAGCGCTCTGGCTGACTTTTGACGAGCCTGTCAAATGCACGTGCCCTGCCCACCCGCCTAATTGCCGCTCATTGTGCAAGCGGAGAAGCACTGCCACAATTTGTGCCAATTTACATCTTAGGACGGCTTACCTTCCAGAATGGCCTGAGTTTCGCCGGACAGAAGGCAGAGCAGAGTGATCAGAGCATACGGTAGCATCGCTCCCGATCACCTCAATCCCATCCAAATTGCTCTACTTTTGATGTTACTAGGAAGATGAGTGAAAAAGAACCTTTTAGAATAGCAGAAGAGTCTTGTGGAGGTTGTCATGCCGGGATTCGCTTTAGCATATTGCGCAGAAGGCCGTTTTGCTTCTCTGCAAGGAGGGATTTGGGGGATTGTTTTGGCGACGGGGCGAGGGCATTGAGGCGCTGGCAGCAGCGATTGCTGGCCTCAGATAAGGCCGCCAAGATATGCCCTACAAAACGAGTGGATCTGGGAAAAAGACATGCTTCCCCAAGACTCCCCTTCTCACCAGGGACCCAGCTCCGCAGCAAAACATGTCAAAATCATCTGCCTTTGAGCTGGAAAAAAAGCAGCGCCGCCAATTCGCAATCCCCAGGGACACGTAAGGCGAACTAGAGGGAGATAGAGTCGGTCCTTCCTTCAGCTGGGGCGAAAAGAGCGGGAAGGGTTGGGCAAGAAAGAAGTGAATGAGTTGAGCGGAGGCAGTTCCAGTCTAATGACTCAAAGCCTCCTGCTCCACCCCGTTAAATACCTGGAGCGGCAAAGAGGGAGAGAGAAAGGGCCCACCTAGTTGGCCTTCTTCTAATCCTCGCATTCCTAGCCAGATAGGAGGGAGGCTCTGATGCTGCCTGCAGCTCCCTTCTGCTCCTCAAAGGCCGCGCGGCGCGATTAGGCGGAGTCACACTGCCTGCTCATGCCCCGCGCATATGCAAGCCCCCGTCTCATCCACACCCCTCTTCCTCACCCCCCTGCAGTTCCGCACCCCGCCCCTCTCCACCCCAGGGAGTCCTCGCCTCTGTCTTACAAGGCCACCCAGAAGGCTACTTTAGCCCAGTTCTTTCCTCCTTCTTGGTGCCGCCAGTTCCTTGCCTTTGCCTAGGCAAGAGAGCTGAGGATGAGAATGGGGAAAAGCGAATGGGGAGTGGGGGGACATTATTCCGTGTCCTCCAAGCTGTGCAAATCGTCATCCAACGCAAGCAGAGCGCGCCTCCCACGCATCCCATCCACTTATGACGCCCAAAAAACGCCTATTTCCAGGAAAAAGGGCTCTCTTACCCCGCCTCTCCCACGCGTCAATAGGAGGAAAGAAGACTTTGCTATCACTTTTCAGGGCAGACTGAGAGTGACTGGGGAAAGATGGAAGGCAGGAAGGGTCGTGGCTCGCCCGACCGACTCACTCAAGGCCATCCCCTAATAGGCGCGCCTAATCACCAACCCCCTCCCTGTCCACACGCCCTCTCCTCGCCTTATCTCCCAATGGAAGCCCCACTGCCATTTCACTAATTGCCTAAAGAGCACCGCCGGCTACTTTTGCAGATTCGCATCTGCTTCATCGCCTTTCTACTGACCCACTCTGCCCTTTCCCTCCCTCACTCACTCACTCACTCCGCTTCCCCCAAACTCCGCCCACTCACCTCTGGCCCCTCATTGCTTTGGTCCCCTCCCCTTCCCCCCTCCCCAATACCTCCTAGACCCCGTTCCTTGCCCAGAAGTAGCGTGAGTAGAAGAGAGCCCGTAAAGACGGTCTTTGTCGCCAAAGTTACGGGGAGACATTGGGCGTGTAGAGGGAGGAGATGAAAGCGCCATGAAAAGCATCTGGCGCTGCCTTTTTTGCTCGCCGCCGCCGACAAAGCTGCAATGAAGAGGTGTAGTGGGACTGCGCCTCTTTCTCTCTCTCTCCTACTCGCCTTTGTCAACACCCACACAGCCCAGACACAATCGCTATCACTCTGCACCCTGCCAACCGCCGCTCCTAGCACTCTTGCCTAGTTTTGGCCGGAATGCAAATGAGCCTTGAATGAGAAGAAAAGAAAAGAAAAGAAAAGGCAGCCGGTGGTGGGCGGTGTTCTTATCAGAAGAGGCCTTGGCGGGGAATGCGAGTAGTGGGGGTTGTTGGGGTGAAGGGGGTGAAGAAGGGGGCGTGGGTAATCAGAGGCAGTGCAGGTCGTTTGGCTGTCCCGCTCCTCCTTCTGATGGGCGTGACGGAAGTCGGTTGACAAGACACTCCGCCCTTTCCTTCCCCAGCCCAGCAAAGACAACAAGCGGCCGCAGCATTCCTTGCATTGCTCCGCTGATAGCGGCCAGCTCCCACAGTCCCATCAATCCAGTGGTGATGTATGTGTAGTGGACTGGGCCATTTGTCGCCTTTGCCGCGTCTATTTAGACTCCGCTGCCCGGTGCACGCGAGCGGGATTGAGCAGGGCAGGAGTTGAGCGCTTTGCGTGTGGCCTGCTTCTGAGTGATGTGCACTGATCCCAGGCTCTATCGGGAGGAGAGGGGGAGACGGGAGAGGCCCTTTACATCGCACAAGCTACTACTCCGTCTAGAGCCAGACACAGAGGGGATCAGCAAGGAGATGTTTAGAAATCGACGCCCTTGCACTCCAGAGCGTTGCTCTTGGGGTTCTTGTTGTTGCACTTGGGGATGGCGGCGGCGCACTGGGCCTCCATGTTGTCCAGGTTCTTGCCGCGGTAGAACTTGAAGTGACCTAGAAAGCTCCTCCTACTCAGCTGAGCAGGGGAAGAGGGGGGGGGGGAATTGAGGTACCATGATCAGCCCAGGTGGTGTTCCAGGAGTTGTTGATGAGCCAGGATTTGGTGCCCTTGCCCTTGGATTCCTTGCCGACACCCCAGCCGATCACTGCGATGGCGTGTCCGCCCAGGGTGCGGTCGAACCACCCGCCCCCAGTGTAGATGCCCTTCGGGTGGTCCTGGAAAGCCTCTCTTTCTCTTTTTCCATCCACCGCCCACCCCCATCTCATCTCAACCTGGAAGAAGGTCTCAAAGCTCCGCTTAACCATGAACCCGCATTCTGAAAGCGCAAAGAATATAGCTTTGTTTGTGGGTGGCACAAAGAAAGGGGTGCAAACCAATGGGTCCATGGTTGTAGATCTCTTGCATCATGGCAGCCTCTCCTCGTACAGCATGGTAGTCCATGCCTGAAAGAGACAGAGGGTGGAGTAGCAGAAGGAGGAGGGGAGAGATGTGAGAGAAGAAGTGACCCATGTGCTTGTCGCTGTCGAAAGGAACTGGATAGTTGGCAGAGTCGCAGGTAGAGGCGCACTTGGGTGTGGGCAGCTCCGTGTGCAGTGTCGGCTCAAAGCCCAGCGCAGCTCTCAGGAGGGGTACTATGAAGAAACCAAAAGACTAGCTTACGTTGACCTCGTAGGACTGGCAGCCACAGCCGGAGTGATACCAGCCGCCGGTGACTACACCGGTGTTGCAGTAGTACTGCATGGCATCGATGGGGTAGCCGCCCTACAGCCTCTCAGCCCCTTTTTCCTCTCAAACACTAAAAGGAAGGAAGGACATTGCATCCGTTGCCGCAGCTGGAGCAGCAGGACATGATCTGCTCCGCGGAGACGTCAAAGCCGGGGGCATTCTCGCCGGGGCCGTTGTGGGCGCTGACGTTGTTGGCGCCGGCACCGCAGGTGATGCACTCCCGGGCGGCGATGACGTTGCTGGCCGCCACCGCCCAGCAGGAGCCGCAGGCCGCCTGGTCCTTGATGTAGCCGATCGTCGACGCGCACTGCTGCCACTTGTCCACTCCGGCCACGAAGGAGGTCGGCATGCTGTCCAGCATACCCTCCGCAAACTCCTCAAGCAACAATAGATTTTCTGGCAGGCAAGGAGATGAGGGTGTGAAGGGGGGCAACGTAGGGAACTTGGATGGCGTAGTGGTCGCGGCCTTCTTGGGAGTTGGAACGGCCGTCCATGCGGGTTCCCAGCATCCGTTGACGGACCTCTTCTGAGCGCTCATAGTAGCTCAGGCCCAGCGCATACGCTGACAGACCCAGCAGACACAGCAGCTTCAGCATTTTGTCTACAAGCAAGCCAAGCCAGTTCGGGGAAGGAGCGGGAAGCTTTGAGCGGCAAGAGAAAGGAGGAAATGAGTAAGGCCATGAGGAGAGGCTGGCTTAAGAGTGGTGCTGGCCATCTGTTGCAGCTCCCAAAGCTTCAATGAGGTCAGCCTCAATGTGTGATAACGGCTGAAGCCCTTTCCGGTTGACGTGCGGCCATTGCGTCCCTGGCCTTGCACCTGTTGTCTTACTCCTGCGCCTGGGAAAGTTGCCAGCAGTCTTCCTGCCGTGCACTCATTTTGCCTGCCCCTCCTTCATCAAAGCATGAAGTAATTGGGTTTTGTTATTCTTAGTTAGTTAGCACAGAGACTTAGCAAGAACAGAGATTCAGCAGCAAAAGCAAAAGCATGCAATCACAACATTGAGCATTCATAAGACACTAGTCATTGTACTTGAAACATCAGTTTTCCTAAAACAATATTTATAGCCATATTCCCAATTGTTGGTTGAACGAACCTTATAAATTGAACAGAGTTCAATATAGAAGCCGCCCTTTTCCATGGATTCAACCAATGAAATTACCGGGGGGGGGGGGTGACGAAGTCTTTCATCCGATACCTAATGGAATTTTACTCAGGATTGGGTGGACATATTTTGATCAAACTTTGTCACAAGTTAGGCCTATTTATCCTTTATATTGTCCTAAAACGCCAGGCAATTATAATTATTTTTGAATCCGTGGCAATCAAAATTGTAAAATTAGTCCATTTCGGAAAGCCTATACCCTATGCTTAAACATGC